>WNWK01012858.1:20000-41459 GCA_009830355.1 Cherax destructor
TGCTGGAAATCCAAGCCCCTCGCACACAAAACTTCCTTTACTTCTCCCTCAAACCTTTCCTAGGCCGACCCCTACCCCGCCTTCCCTCCACTACAGATTTATACACTCTCGAAGTCACTCTGTCTCGTTCCATTCTCTCTACATGTCCAAACCACCTCAACAACCCCTCCTCAGCTCTCTGGACAATCGTTTTGGTAATCCCGCACCTCCTCCTAATTTCCAAACTCCGAATTCTCTGCATTATATTCACACCACACATTGACCTCAGACATGACATCTCCACTGCCTCCAGCCTTCTCCTCGTTGCAACATTCATCACCCATGCTTCACACCCATATAAGAGCGTTGGTATAACTATACTCTCATACATTCCCTCTTTACTTTCATGGACAAGGTTCTTTGTCTCCACAGACTCCGAAGTGCTCCACTCACCCTTTTCCCTCATCAATTTATGATTCACCTCATCCTTCATAGACCCATCCCGACATGTCCACTCCCAAATATCTGAATACATTCACCTCCTCCATACTCTCTCCCTCCAATCTGATATCCAATCTTTCGTCACCTATTCTTTTTGTTATCCTCATCACCTTACTCTTTCCTATATTCACTTTCAATTTTCTTCTTTTACACACCCTACCAAATTCATCCACCAACCTCTGCAGCTTCTCTTCAGAATCTCCCAAAGCACAGTGTCATCAGCAAAAAGCAACTGTGACAACTCCCACTTTGTATTTGCTTCTTATCTTTTAGCCCAACACCTCTTACCAAGACCCTCGCATTCACTTCTCTTACAACCCCATCTATAAATATATTGAACAACCACGGTGACATCACACATCCTTGTCTAAGGCCCACTTTTACTGGGAAATAGTCCCCTTCCCTCCTACACACTCTAACCTGAGCCTCACTATCCTCATAAAAACTCTTCACTGCTTTCAGTAACCTTCCTCCTATTCCATACACCTGCAACATCTGCCACATTGCCCCTATCTACCCTATCATACGCCTTTTCCAAATCCATAAATGCCACAAAAACATCTTTACCCTTATCCAAATACTGTTCACCTATATGTTTCACTGTAAACACTTGGTCTACACACCCCCTACCTTTCCTAAAGCCCCTTGTTCATCTGCTATCCTGCTTTCTGTTTTACTCTTAATTCTTTCAATAATAACTCTACCATACACTTTACCAGGTACACTCAACAGACTTATTCCCCTATAATTTTTGCACTCTCTTTTGTCCCCTTTGCCTTTATACAAAGGAACAATACACGCTCTCTGCCAATCCCTAGGTACCTTACCCTCTTCCATACATTTATTAAATAATAGCACCAACCACTCCAAAATTATATCCCCACCTGCTTTTAACATTTCTATCTTTATCCCATCAATCCCAGCTGCCTTACCCCTTTCATTCTACCCACTGCCTCACGAACTTCCCCTACACCCACAACTGGCTCTTCCACACTCCTACAAGATGTTATTCCTCCTTGCCCTACACACGAAATCACAGCTTCCCTGTCTTCATCAACATTTAACAAATCCTCAAAATATTCTCTCCATCTTCCCGATACCTCTAACTCTCCATTTAATAACTCTCCTCTCCTATTTTTAACTGTCAAATCCATTTGTTCTCTAGGCTTCCTCAACTTATTAATCTCATTCCAAAACTTTTTCTTATTTTCAACAAAATTTGCTGATAACATCTCACCCACTCTCTCATCTGCTCTCTTTTTACATTGCTTCACCACTCTTTTAACCTCTCTTTTTCTCTCCATATACTCTTCCTCCTTGCATCACTTCTACTTTGTAAAAACCTCTCATATGCTAACTTTTTCTCCCTTACTACTCTCTTTACATCATCATTCCACCAATCGCTCCTCTTCCCTCCCGCACCCACTCGCCTGTAACCACAAACTTCTGCTGAACACTCTAACACTACATTTTTAAATCTACCCCATACATTTTCGACCCCATTGCCTACATCTCACTAGCCCATCTATCCTCCAATAGTTGTTTATATCTTACCCTAACTGCCTCCTCTTTTAGTTTATAAACCTTCACCTCTCTTTACTTACTGATTCTATTTTCCTTGTATCCCATCTACCTTTTACTCCCACTGTAGCTATAACTAAAAAGTGATCTGATATATCTGTAGCCCCTCTATAAACATGTACATCCTGAAGTCTACTCAACAGTCTTTTATCTATCAATACATAGTCCAACAAACTACTGTCATTACGCCCTACATCATATCTTGTATACTTATTTATCCTCTTTTTCTTAAAATATGTATTACCTATAACTAAACCCCTTTCTATACAAAGTTCAATCAAAGGGCTCCCATTATCATTTACACCTGGCACCCCAAACTTACCTACTACACCCTCTCTGCATGTTTCTCCCACTTTAGCATTTAGGTCCTCTACCACAATTACTCTCTCATTTGGTTCAAAAGTTCCTATACATTCGCTTAACATCTCCCAAAATCTCTCTCTCTCCTCTACACTCCTCTCTTCTCCAGGTGCATACACGCTTATTATGACCCACTTTTCGCATCCTTAGCTCTAACTCTCTCAGATACTCCTGACTTAATCCCATTTATTTCTCCCCACTGAAACTCGCCTACCCCCTTCAGCTTTGTTTCGCTTAGGGCCAGGACATCCAACTTCTTTTCATTCATAACATCGGCAATCATCTCTTTCTTATCATCCGCACTACATCCACGCACATTCAGACAACCCAATTTTATAAAGTTTTTCTTCTTCTCGTTTTTAGTAGATTTGTACAGGAGAAGGGGTTACTAGCCCATTGCTCCCGGCATCTTAGTCGCCTCATACGACACGCATGGCTTACGGAGGAAAGATTCTTTTCCACTTCCCCATGGACAATAGAGAAAATAAAAGGAACAAGAGCTATTAAGAAAAAGAAGAAAAACCTAGATGTGTGTATGTATATATATGCATGTGTATGCCAGTGTAGTGTGACCTAAAGTGTAAGTAGAAGTAGCTAGATATACCTGTTATCCAGCGTGTTTATGAGACAGAAAAAAGACACCAGCAATCCTACCATCATGTAAAACAGTTTCAGGTTTCTGTTTCACAGTCACCTGGCAGGACGGTAGTACCTCCCTGGGTGGTTGCTGTCTACCAACCTACTACAACTATAAAAAACATACGAAAAAACACTGCAAAGTCGCTGTTTTAATCGAAAATTAGTCTCAGTTTTTTTCTCTCATTATGCACTGTGTGCTGCAGGATTTGTTTTATGTGGTGCCCACTTACCACATAGATGTATTCTGTCATATCTAGGCCCAAATTTACCGCTCACAGCTTATCTGAGTGAGCTGAGCTCATGGCGTAGAACTACGTTTTGGGACCCTCAACTCAAAGCTGCAGAGCTACGGCACGGACCCTGAAAGGGTTAAATATGAATACATACATGATAAATAAATAAATGAATAACTACTGTCACTGAATAAATAAATAAACAAATAATTACTGTTAGTTGGTACCAGTATTGAAAAGTAAATAAATGAATACAAGTTATGGACTTGCCACCTTCATACTGAGTAATTATCTTAGGTTTCATCTCCAAAGTAATTGTTTTTGCACCATCGTAAAATCGAAATACAGTGGACCCCCGGTTTTCATAATTAATCCGTTCCAGAGAGAGTGACTAAAACCGAATATGATGATTTCCGAATCCATTTTCCCCATAAGAAATAATGGAAATTCAATTAATCCGTTCCAGACACCCAAAAGTATTAAACTAAAATATTTTTGTACATGAAATATACATGTGCCTACACAGAAAACAATGAGACATGAAGAATAAAACAATAATAACATGTCACTTGCCTTTATTGAAGAGTTGTTCATGTGTGGAAGATGGGAGGAGGGGAGAGGATGGAAGATTTGTTATTGTTTGGAAGGGGAATCCCCTTCCATAAAGACTTCAGGTACCAAGTCATTTTCTGGGGCTACTTCCCTTCTTTGTTTTTTAATGCCACTAGAACTAGCTTGCGAGTCACTGGACCCCTGTCTCACAAAATAACTGTCCAGAGAGCTCTGTGTCTGGTGTCTCTTTAAAACCTGCCTAAAAGGGGACACCGCATTGT
Source organism: Cherax destructor (assembly GCA_009830355.1). Classification (NCBI taxonomy): domain Eukaryota; kingdom Metazoa; phylum Arthropoda; class Malacostraca; order Decapoda; family Parastacidae; genus Cherax; species Cherax destructor. The sequence goes on from WNWK01012858.1 coordinate 24,127, forward strand.
CATTGTACATGTTGCCAACACAACCTGTAACAGCTTTGTCAGGGTGAAGATCATCCATAAACCTTTGCACTTCAGTCCACTTGGCACAAATGTCCTTAATCTTTGAAGAAGGCACCGTCTTCCATCTCTCTTCCTCCTCCTCTGAAACAATTTCTCGAGCTGTGGTCTGTTGCTGTTGCAGATGAAGCTCTTGCAGATCTTCAGTGGTTAGCTCTTGATTGTGGTCCTCCACCAACTCTTCCACATTCTAGCCACTAACCTCCAACCCCATGAACTTCCCCAGTGCCACAATTTTTTCCACAACAGACAACAGGGTCCTGAGGGTCAGCCTCAAGCCCTTAAAAATCCCTCTCTGGGACACAGTCTGGCCACAATTTTTTCCAAGCACAGTTCAAAGTCTTATATGTCACTTCCTCCCAAGCCTTCCCTATAAGGTTTATGCAATGGAGGATAGTGAAGTGATCTTTCCAGAACTCTTTTAGGGTCAACTGAGTGTCCGAGGTTATGTCAAAGCATCTTTGAAACATTGCTTTGGTGTACAGTTTTTTGAAGTTTGCAATGACCTGCTGGTCCATGGGCTGGAGGAGAGGAGTGGTATTAGGGAGAGCAAAAACTTCACTTTGCTGAAACGAAACTCCTCCACCATTTGCTCTTCCAAGTCTCGAGGATGAGAAGGAGCACTGTCCATTACCAGGAGGCACTTGAGTTCAAATTTATTTTCCAGGAGGTATTTCTTCACACTGGGGCCAAACACTTCATTGAACCAATCACTCTGGCAGTCAGTCACCTGGCAGGTGACTGTCGTCTTTATTGTTGGCCAATGATATTGTTACGCACAGTAGATGTATTTTAGCTAGGTCAACGATCTACGATGCACCACTATGATGCTGTTAATTAGGTGAGTGATGGTCATGTTAACTTAACTGTGTGTTCTCTACCTCTCCTCCTGTTTGATCAGTTGTTTAATAACCTATGCAGTCCACTTAAATTTAACATAACATAATTTTTAATCTTATCTACTCAGATTTATTTATACTGGTCCAGAGTGCAGTGGGTTATCGTGAGAATATTGAAGGTACCCTTGGGTGCGGCCAGGAGCGGGTAAAGTTCTCACATACCTTAAAGGGAATGACTGCAGTAAAGTTATACGAGTCGGTCATCTCCTGGGGGTTTGTTTATTGCAAGTGGCGGTGTCCCAGATAGACTTATCTCCACAATTCCCCACACACAAAATATATATATATATATATATACAGTGGTACTCGACTTACGTTTTTAATCCGTCAGAGAGGGCATTTCTTAAGACGAAACAAACGTAACACGAATCAATTTTCCCCATAAGAAATAATGGAAATAAATTTAATCTGCCAAGACTTCCAAAAGTAGTTAAATAAAATATTTTTAGAACTTTTGGACATTAAATAATAAATAATTGAATAAAGAATACATAAATACACATGCAAATATTGTACAATAACATGTCACTTACATTTATTGAAGAGTTGTTGATGTGTGGAGGACGGGAGGAGGGGAGAAGGTGGAGTAGTATGCTAGTGTTTGGAAGGGGAATCCCCTTCCATTAACACTGCAGGTGGTAAGTTCTTTTCTGGGGTTACTTCCTTTTCTTTGAATGCCACTAGACCAGCTTGAGAGTCACTGGACCTCTTTCTAACAATAAATTTGTCCAGGAGCTCTGTGTCTGGCGATTCTTTAACACATCCCTGAAATGACACACCACTGTGTCATTGTACAGGTTGCCAGCACGGCCTGCAACAGCATGGTTAGGGTGATATTCATCCATACTCTCTCCCTCCAATCTGATATCCAATCTTTCGTCACCTAATCTTTTTGTTATCCTCATCACCCTACTCTTTCCTATATTCACTTTCAATTTTCTTCTTTACACACCCTACCAAATTCATCCACCAACCTCTGCAACTTCTCTTCAGAATCTCCCAAAAGCACAGTGTCATCAGCAAAAGCAACTGTGACAACTCCCACTTTTACTTAATTCTTTATCTTTTAACCCCACACCTCTTGCCAAGACCTCGCATTCACTTCTCTTACAACCCCATCTATAAATATATTGAACAACCACGGTGACATCACACATCCTTGTCTAAGGCCCACTTTTACTGGGAAATAGTCCCCTTCCCTCCTACACACTCTAACTTGAGCCTCACTATCCTCATAAAACTCTTCACTGCTTTCAGTAACCTACCTCCTATTCCATACACCTGCAACATCTGCCACATTGCCCCCTATCCACCCTATCATACGCCTTTTCCAAATCCATAAATGCCACAAAAACCTCTTTACCCTTATACAAATACTGTTCACCTATATGTTTCACTGTAAACACTTGGTCTACACACCCCTACCTTTCCTAAAGCCCCCTTGTTCATCTGCTATCCTGCTTTCTGTCTTACTCTTAATTCTTTCAATAATAACTCTACTATACACTTTACCAGGTACACTCAACAGACTTATTCCCCATAATTTTTGCACTCTCTTTTGTCCCCTTTGCCTTTATACAAAGGAACAATACACACTCTTCCAATCCCTAGGTACCTTACCCTCTTCCATACATTTATTAAATAATAGCACTAACCACTCCAAAACTATATCCCCACCTGCTTTTAACATTTCTATCTTTATCCCATCAATCCCAGCTGCCTTACCCCCTTTCATTCTACCCACTGCCTCACGAACTTCCCCACACTCACAACTGGCTCTTCCACACTCCTACAAGATGTTATTCCTCCTTTGCCCTATACACGAAATCACAGCTTCCCTGTCTTCATCAACATTTAACAACTCCTCAAAATATTCCCTCCATCTTCCCGATACCTCTAACTCTCCATTTAATAACTTCCTCTCCTATTTTTAACTGTCAAATCCATTTGTTCCCTAGGCTTCCTCAACTTATTAATCTCACTCCAAAACTTTTTCTTATTTTCAACAAAATTTGTTGATAACATCTCACCCAATCTCTCATTTGCTCTCTTTTTACATTGTTCACCACTCTCTTAACCTCTTTTCTCTCCATATACTCTTCCCTCCTTGCATCACTTCTACTTTGTAACAACCTCTCATATGCTAACTTTTTCTCCTTACTACTCTCTTTACATCATCATTCCACCATCGCTCTTCTTCCCTCCTGCACCCACTCGCCTGTAACCACAAACTTCTGCTGAACACTCTAACACTACATTTTTAAATCTACCCCATACATCTTCGACCCCATTGCCTACACTCTCACTAGCCCATCTATCCTCCAATAGTTGTTTATATCTTACCCTAACTGCCTCCTCTTTTTGTTTATAAACCTTCACCTCTCTTACTTACTGCTTCTATTTTCCTTGTATCCCATCTACCTTTTACTCCAACTGTAGCTATAACTAAAAAGTGATCTGATATATCTGTGGCCCTCTATAAACATGTACATCCTGAAGTCTACTCAACAGTCTTTTATCTACCAATACATAGTCCAACAAACTACTGTCATTACTCCCTACATCATATCTTGTATACTTATTTATCCTCTTTTTCTTAAAATATGTATTACCTATAACTAAACCCCTTTCTATACAAAGTTCAATCAAAGGGCTCCCATTATCATTTACACCTGGCACCCCAAACTTACCTACCACACCCTCTCTACATGTTTCTCCTACTTTAGCATTTAGGTCCCCTACCACAATTACTCTCTCACTTGGTTCAAAAGTTCCTATACATTCGCTTAACATCTCCCAAAATCTCTTTCTCTCCTCTACACTCCTCTCTTCTCCAGGTGCATACACACTTATTATGACCCACTTTTCGCATCCGACCCTTATTTTAATCCACATAATCCTTGAATTTACACATTTATATTCCCTCTTCTCCTTCCATAACTGATCCTTCAACATTATTGCTACCCCTTCCTTAGCTCTAACTCTCTCAGATACTCCTGACTTAATCCCATTTATTTCTCCCCACTGAAACTCGCCTACCCCCTTCAGCTTTGTTTCGCTTAGGGCCAGGACATCCAACTTCTTTTCATTCATAACATCAGCAATCATCTCTTTCTTATCATCCGCACTACATCCACGCACATTCAAATAACCCAGTTTTATAAAGTTTTTCTTCTTCTCTTTTTTAGTAAATGTGTACAGGAGAAGGCGTTACTAGCCCATTGCTCCCGACATTTTAGTCGCCTCATACGACACGCATGGCTTACGGAGGAAAGATTCTTTCCACTTCCCCATGGACAATAGAGAAAATAAAAGAACAAGAGCTATCAAGAAAAAGAAGAAAACGTAGATTGTGTATGTATATATATGCATGTGCATGCCTGTGTAGTGTGACCTAAAGTGTAAGTAGTAGAACACAATACGTAGTCAGATCTTTTTCATAACATGACCCATAGCAGTCACATGTTACTGGCATCTCCAAGTCACATGGCTACATGCCATATTTAACCCTCTTTTTCTCAACATTCTTTACTATCAGTGTCTTAACACATTGCAAACCACAGGCCATGATGGCAACATCAATCCAAATATACATTACAGTACTTACCTCTGGCACATGCATTTTGCCCAGAAAGATAAGAAAAAAACAGTGCATCCTACCAGCTTGAAGACATTCAGGAGAGTTTCAGCAAAAGAGTTTCAACAAGCACAACAAACAAATGAATGACAACAAGCACAATTCCCTAGCTACCACAATAATTATTTTCCTCACAAACATCTTATTTACTTACAATGAGACATGCAACTTTATAAACTACTTATTTAAATGTGTGTATTTATAACCTATTACTATATTGAGAAAATCAGATTTAACTCAGCTTCTTCTAGTCTAAAAGAGTGGCCTGCTCTTCTGACATTTAAGCAGTAATTCTGATTAATTCAATATATTAGGTATTCATGTTACTTAATTACAACAATACATGTTGGGTTCTATAACCCCATAACATGTATGAAAGTATAGTGGTACCAACACACTTATATGGGTGTGAAGCACGGGTTGCAAATGCTGCAGTGAGGAGGCAGTGGAGATGTGTGGTGTAAATATTATTCAGAAAATTCGGAGTGTGGAAATTAGGAGAAGGTGTGGATTTACTAAAAGTATTTGTCAGAGGGCTGAAGAGGGGTTGTTGAGGTGGTTTGGTCATTTAGAGAGAATGGATTAAAGTAGAATGACTTGGAGAGCGTATAAATCTGTAGGGGAAGGAAGGAAGGGTAGGGGTCATGCTCGAAAAGGTTGGAGGGAGGGGGTAAAGGAGGTTTTGTGGGTGAGGGCTTGGACTCCAGCAAGCATGTGTGAGTGTGTTAGATAGGAGTGAATGGAGACAAATGGTTTTTGGGACCTGACGAGCTGTTGGAGTGTGAGCAGGGTAACATTTTGTGAAGGGATTCAGGGAAGCCAGTTAATTGATTTAGTTGGACTTCGAGTCCTGGAAATGGGAAGTACAATGCCTGCATTTTAAAGGAGGGGTCTGGGATAGTGACAACTGGAGGAACTATTCTCAGCTGTCGTAGGGAGCGCCTCTGTAAAGACAGTGATTATGTAGAGTGTGGTGAAAGTGTTGAATGATGATGAAAGTATTTTCTTTTTGGGGATTTTCTTTCTTTTGGGTCACCCTGCCTTGGTGGGAGACGGCCGACTTGTTGAAAAAAAAAAATTCTTTCTTCAGTTCTACGGTGTTCCTCACTTTCTTTACCAAAGGACTGACACTGGGAGCTTTCTTGGGCCCATGGTGGCTTATTTAGCAGTCTCACGCTAATCAAGGGCCAAAAACAATGGATTGTTAAAAAAATGTTTTTTATAAACTCGCAAGATAATGTTCACTCAACCAGAAACAGTGCTACACTGCCTGAGAATGTGCCTGAAGGTGGGCTTGCGGGCTTTGTATGTGCGCTGACACTTCACAGGTTCCGTACCAATCGGTAAAAACGGAGCCAATATTTTGACGAAAAAGTCAGCAAAAACTGAAATCGGCGATAATGGAGATCAACAAAACGGAGGGTCCACTGTAGTCTGCATAGCAGTAAATCTTTTAATTTTGTTTGAATAAAAATTCAAAATAGAAAGCAAGAGTAATATAAGAGGGGCCTGGGGACATGACTGATGAACAGAGAAAATGTTATTTTAGTTCCAGGAATGTCTGCATTGTTCATTCTGAACCCTATTTTGAAATTGGCATCTTTTTTAATTTGCGTGAAATTGGCCAAATTGCCAATTTCTTATCACTTTATTGCGTAGTTACATTAGCCATCTTCCACATACCAGACACTACAGCTGTTTGAAGTCTACACTACAAACTTAATCACTGGTCTGTATGATTTTTTTTGATTGACTCTATGGTATTTTTTTCGGTATATGGAAAATAGTGATTCATTGTGTTTTTTGAAATTGGTAAATGGGCGGTTTCTTGTACTCAATCGATAGAACAAATGGAGTTCTAAAGAAATAGCATGAGTTTTGTCGACTGGAGCAATGGAATTGGCCGAAAATAGGGCTAAATACAGTGGACCTCGGTTAACGAAAAATTCATTGCAGAAGCCTGCTCAAGTGCCATTACCGAACGAATTTACGTCCTTAAGAAATAATGTCATGTAGGTTAGTCTATTTCAGACCCCCAAAACTACACTTCCACAAGAACTTACAAAATTATACTTACATAATTGCACGATTTCCGGGGTATTCGTTAACCGAGGGTCCACTGTATAGTAAATTGATTATTTTGTTCTATTATAAAATTGTAATGCTTCAAAATTGTAAAACTGTAATGCTTCAAAATTGTAATGTTCAAATTTCATTGTTTAAATACTCAATTGTACCTCATATTGTAAATTGTTTACTGTTTTTTTTACCATGGGCAGGGACCCCGAGTATGGGTTCCCTGAGTATCGGCCGACTCGTGTTTGGTCTTTTTTTTTGGCCCACTTGGCCCAACTATCGACCGTTCCCCATGTTTCGGCCCGGGTACCGGGACCTGTCCACCTGCCCGCGTTTGGGAGGGTCCCCGCGCAGGTGTTGTTTATTGATTGTGACTGTGAAATAAGCCACCATGGGCCCAAAGAAACTTCATAGTGGCAACTTTTTGGTAAAGAAAGTGACAAACATGATAGAATTGAAGAAAGAAATTGTAGCAAAGTACCAAAGTGAAGGAGGAAGAGGGAAGAATTTTCTTCTTCAGTGATTCAGAAATTCTGATATGTATGATACTAAAGCAGCATGAGTCGAAAAGGCTATAGCACCAGCCAGCGATAAAGTGTAGCATTAACATTTAGCAAGTGTTAGCGATTACAATAAAAAAATGACGACACGAAATTTTAACTCCATTGTTGTTTGAGGTTATATATAAGGGCACTGAGACCAACGCCCCCCCCTCTGCCACCATCTCTTGCAAGGCAAGTGTAAATATTTCTTATTTATAAAGTGAAAATATTTCATATTTATAAATTACGTACATTGTTTCAGTGTGAATTAGGGGGTGGGGACTGCTGCCTCCACCACCAGAGTATATGTACATCTTATGGTCAGTGGCCTCATAAGCCCAGCAACAATAACATACTACCACCAGTCCTAAATTCGAATGACATATTTTATTCATTAAAGGGTTTATATCATGTTTCTATGTTATTAATATTGTTTATTATTATATTAGATGAATTGTGATAGATAAATAAGCCGAGAGTTTATATTAGTTTTCGATTGAAGGGCTATCTGTCGTGCCTCCAAACAAACTCTCCTGCCTCTCTCATACACCAACAAGAGTTCTTCAATAAAGGTAAAACTGATTCAAATGTTCATTTATCCATTAAAATTAGTGCTTTATATTTATTTCTCATTGTTTTCTGTATGTAAAAGTATAGTATTTATTTTTTAAAAAATGAATTTTTGGTGAATATTTTTGGTGGAAATGGATTAATTGTACAGTGGAACCCAGTTAACCCCCCGGAACGGCAATTATGTAAATATAATATTGTAGTGCTTGTGGAAGTGTTTATTTTGGGAGTCTGAAATAGACTAACCTAAATGACATTTTTCGTAAGGAAGTAAATTCGTTCGGTAATGGCACTTGAGCAGGCTTCTGCAATTAATTTTTTCATTAACCGGGGTTCCACTGTATTTACATTATTTCTTATGGGAAATATTAGTTCGACTTTGGCCAGTTCCCGAGGGGAGGCCAGCTCCTGAATGGATTACGGCCGATACTGGGGTCCACTAAATCTGTTATAGCCTAATTAATCATAAGTTAATTTTGTTTGCCCATAATGCTCTGCATAAAAGGGGCTTTGGCATGTATGTACACCCTTCTGCTATAATTCCTTGTACAACTATGTATCATGTCTCAATAAACTATTATTATAGTGTGAGACTAAATTTGGGATGTCGGGGAGTGCATTGTCCCTTTGTATTCCCACTGTGCGTTCTGTTGTAGTTTACGGGGAGAAGTTTAATTGGAGGGTTTATATTGAAGTTTAATGTTATATGTAGTATGCACAATAATATGAGTATATGTCTCGATATTTAGTAGGTTCAGGCTTTTTGAAAGGTGGTGGGGTGTGCTGTCTAGCACAGGAACTGGTAATCATCCACACAGCAGCTTTTTGTTGGGTTATTAATGGTTTAAAGTGGTTGGTTTTGGGTTTATCCCCAGGCACAAAAAACCATGGGTGAGGTAGGGATATATTAAAGAGAGGTATGTATAGGGTAAGGAGGCCATTTGGGGTACATAGTATTGTGTCATGGAAAGGGAAACCCCACTGATTTGGAAATTTTCGAGTTATACTGGATGTGGGAATGATTATAATTTTAATAATCATAACAATAATAATAATAATGAAAATAATATAATACCATTTTATTTTAGATTACATAAAAGTAACAAGGAATAATTTTCCTGTACCTTAAATTTCTTGTTCTTTTTGCTTATTGCTATAGAAGTGTTTGGTGATGGTGTGGAAATAAGTACAGGGACCCAGGGTTTTTTTAAAAAACTTCACCCTGAAGTCTGCCAATGCCATTTCCGAACGAATTTACTCCTTAAGGAAAAATTTCACGTAGGTTAGTCTATTTCAGACCCCCAAAATACACTTCCACAAGAACTTTCAAAATTATACTTACATAATTGCACGATTTCGGGTATTCGTTAACCGGAGGTTCCCCTGCAGTGGACCCTGGAAATCAACAGTTCCCAACTCGAAAAATTAGTAAATGTATTTTTGTAAGTACTTTTATATGTATTTTTGGGGGGCTGAAACGGACTAATCTAATTTACATTTGTCCTTATGGGAACAAATTCGGTAATGGCACTAGAACAGCATTCAGGAACGAATAATGTTCGATTCGGGGTCCACTGACTTCATTTTTTGTTATTTCCCAAAGGGTTTTTTTCAAATATACAAATTTTATTTCATTGTAGTTTACATAGGTTATGTTATTACAATCATAAATTGAAGTAAGGAGAGCCACTGGATGCATTTGGGATTAGGGCAGCTTAATCTAATTTGGGTTCTAGACTATGAACAAATAAAGTAATTTAGTCGCTTGTCTTATTAGATCATTCAAATTAAATGATGATAATACATTGTTCAAAATACAATATGATGATATTACATTATAAAAAAGGTTTAGTAGGGGTGGTAATATAATAGTAAAATTGAAGTTATTTAAGAAAATTTAAAATTGAGCATTTTTTAGAGTAATTTACAGTATGAGTATTTAGTTTAGTATATGGTTCATAATAGTAAAAAATTTAAATTATTTTATAGAAAAAACATTAATATTTTTTAAAATAATTTTCAGATGAGTATTTAGTTTATATTTTTTTAGAAATAACATTGAGCATTTTTTAAAGTAATTTTTCAATATGATTACAGGGACCTGTTTACGATGGTCCCCAACTGCCTTTCGTAAGTTTATATTTTAATGCTTGTGGGGGTATTTTGTCTGGACTAGCCCCCCCTTACATTATTCCCCTATGGGGATAATTTGGTAATGCAAACAGCATTTGAACGAAAATATTGTTAACCGAGGTACCACTGACAGGTACCTCGACTTACGATATTTTTCATTCCAGAATGCTGTTCAAGTGCCATTACCAAACGAATTTATCTCCATAAGAAATGATGTAAAATAGACTAGTCCTTTTAGACCCCCAAATTACACTTACAAAAGCATTTAAAAATCAACTTACATAAAAGGGTGTGTTTGGGGACATCGTAGTCGTGGGTACCACTGTATTTAGTTTAGGTGAGTAGGTGGTTACATGTTACTAATGGATGATACTTTACTTGTCTACAACTTCAGGAAACTTCCTGGTGCTTTCACAACAGCTGATTACCATTGCCTATGCTCTTCTCTCTCTTTTTTTTTTTTTTTAAATGTCCAGGCTGTTTATTCTTCTTCCTAGTGTTTCATCATCACTAATATTCCTTTTTTTTTAATGCAATGGTTAATATCAAGAGACAGACAGACTAATAAACATGAAAATGAGTGAAAACACTAGGGTAAGGTTAATATTTACTTTGAAGCCAAGTTCTCACTCTGTGCTAGGAGCAATAACTGGCCACTATTAGAGAAAAGGGAATAGGTACAAAATGAATCTTAAATCAGATTCAAATTATTTATCAGTTAGTAACGTGAACATTCACCGCAGGCTGTAATCCTTCCACTGGTGCTTAAAACTTCAAATACAGTTTATTTTCAGCTGTTTATATATCTGCTCCTCTCTATTTGTGAGGAGCAAGCTTTATAATGAAAATATGGAAAGATTTGTTGATGTTACTTTTTTTCTGCAGGCACGAATGGTGGCATCAGCTTCATAGGTCTGGTTGTTAGTCTCTTAGAGGACTAGTTGTGGGTATCGTCATTACTTAACGTTACTAATGTGTGTATCCAATCCTGTCATGATCTCGCACCTCCACAGTGGCCAGTTATCTTTGTTGGAGCTGCTGGAGGACTAACGGGTGCTATGATTCAGTACTTGGAGCAACCATGCAGTTCTCAGGTCAGTCAAGTATTGACATCTGTCCTATCATGATTTAATATTATTTAAATGGTATGATTATTTTATACCTTTAGAACATTTGATGGGTTTCTGTCTTCAGAAATACTCATCCTGTAGGAAGGGGCTTCATGAAGGATCATCCTACTTTGTGCTACTTCTTATTGTTTGACATTTAAAAGAACCTTTCACATTTGCTAAAAATTTCCTGAGATGGTGGTGGGTGTCAAAGATGCTTAAAATGATAGAGTTTGAGCTTCCAGCTGGCCTTACTGTGTTAGAGGAGACAAATGGTTTTGGAGATTTTACATGCTGTTTAAGCACACAAGTACAATTTATATCAGTATCCTCACACAGAGACTGTATAATTAAGTGGGCGTCATGGCAAGAGGATGATGCTTAATGGGAGGACATTTTGTCTCATTGCATAGTATAATATGATTGTATAACCTATTTTTTATTATATATACAGTGGTACCCCGACTTACGATGGTCCCCAAACACACCCTTTTATGTAAGTTTATTTTTAAATGTTTTTTGTAAGTGTAATTTGGGGGTCTAAAAGGACTAGTCTATTTTACATCATTTCTTATGGAGATAAATTCGTTTGGTAATGGCACTTGAACAGCATTCTGGAATGAAAAATATCGTAAGTCGGGTACCACTGTATATTTTTTTCCTTATCTGTTACCATTTATTTTTATTTTTTTTTATTTTTAATACATATTTATCATTACCATTTCCCAACCTTAACTATTTACAGTATTAGTAATTACTTTTTACTTGAAATTTTAATTATAACCTTTTCACTATTTTTTATATTCTTATAATCAAACAACTACCTCATTGTATATGTGACTTAGTTTATATTTTTCTTATAAGCAAATACCAAATAAGTGCAATTATTTACTTATACTTTTAAATACCTTTTACCATAAGCAAATTTCAGTCACTTTATTTGCTTAATTGTATTCTTATATTCAAACAACTACCTCATTGTGTATGTGACTTATTTTATATTTCCTTTATAAGCAAGTACAGTCATCCTCGGTTTTCGGTTTTAACTGCTCCAGATGGATCAGCTAAAACCAAAATCGGCGAAAACCAAAACTATTTTCCCCATAAGAAATAAAGGAAATTCAATTAATCCGTTCCAGAATTCCAGAAGTTTGGTAAAAAAAAATTGGGGGGGACTTAAAGATAGATTTACATGCACAAATGAATGAACTCAATGTGGCACTTACCTTTATTGAAGACTGATGTTGCTGGATGGAAGAGAGGGAGGAGGGAGAGGAAGAGACCCTATTTTTTGGAAGGGGAATCCCTTCCATAAGGAATTTAGGTACCAAGTCCTTATCTGGGGTCACTTCCCTGCATGCCTGCTACACTCCCTGCATACCTGCTACACTCTCTGCATACCTGCTGCACTCCCTGCATACATGCTACACTCCTGCATACATGCTACACTCCCTGCATACCTGCTACACTCCCTGCATACCTCCTACACTCCCTACATACATGCTACACTCCTGCATACCTGCTACACTCCCTGCATACCTGCTACACTCCCTGCATACATGCTACACTCCCTGCATTCATGCTACACTCCCTGCATACATGTTACACTCCTGCATACATGCTACACTCCCTGCAACATGCTACACTCCTGCATTCATGCTACACTCCGTGCATTCATGCTACACTCCTGCATACATGCTACACTCCCTGCATACATGCTACACTCCCTGCATACATGCTACACTCCCTGCATACATGCTACACTCCCTGCATACATGCTACACTCCCTGCATACATGCTACACTCCCTGCATACCTGCTACACTAATCTCCTGCATACATGTTACACTCCTGCATACATGCTACACTCCCTGCATACAGGCTACACTCTCTGCATTCATGCTACACTCCCTGCATTCATGCTACACTCCTGCATACATGATCTACACTCCTGCGTACATGCTACACTCCCTGCATACATGCTACACTCCCTGCATATATGCTACACTCCTGTATACCTGCTACACTCCCTGCATACATGCTACACTCCCTGCATACATGCTACACTCCCTGCATACCTGCTACACTCCCTGCATACCTGCTACACCCCTGCATACCTGCTACACTCCCTGCATACCTGCTACACCCCTGCATACCTGCTAACTCCCTGCATTCATGCTACACTCTCTGCATACATGTTACACTCCCTGCATACATGCTACACTCCTGCATACATGCTACACTCCCTGCATACATGCTACACTCCCTGCATACCTGCTACACTCCCTGCATACCTGCTACACTCCCTGCATACCTGCTACACTCCCTGCATACATGCTACACTCCCTGCATACATCCTACACTCCCTGCATGCCTGCTACACTCCCTGCATGCCTGCTACACTCTTAAACTCCATCGTGTTTCTCACTTTCTTTACCAAAGGACTTGCACTAGGAGCTTTCTTGGGCCCATGGTAGCTTATTTAGTAGTCACACACAATAATCAAGGGCCAAAACAATGAAATGTTAATGAATGTTTTGTGTGAACTCCTGGGGTGATGTTCACTCAAGCATAAACAATGCTAGACTGCGTGACAATGTCCGTGGGAGGTGCTGGGGGGTGCGTGGGTGGCGGTCCTATGGTCTTTGTATGCGCGCGGCACTGGTGGACAGGTCCCATATGGTCGGTGAAAACTAAAACAATCGGCGAAAACTGAGACAAATTTTCCCCGAAAAAAGTCGGCGAAAACCAAAATCGGCGAAAACTGGGACAATCGAAAACCAAGGGATGACTGTACTTGATAGGTGCAATTATTTACTTATATTTTATAAATACCTTTTACCATTAGCCAATTTCAGTCACTTTATTTACTTAAAATTTGATCAAAACATTTTTACTATTAGTTCAATAGCTCTTTGCATTCATTGACCTCTTATTGCCTTTCATAAACTAAAAGTTTCAACCAGTGCAATATTGAATCAAAATTTTTTTTTTTCTCCATATCAATTTAATACTAGCCATTGAAGTTATTCTAACCATTCATTAGACAGTTAAATTAGTATATCATTAACATTATTCAAATATCGTATATCACCGTGAAAAATTCCTGTAAACACTTGCACATAATTTGTATTAATCCATTAGCAAGTAAGACTTTAATCTAATACCATATCATTAAGTTTAGCATAATCCATTGTTCTCAAGTCTAGTTATAGAATCACACTAAATCCTATGATTACAGGCATTGATCCTGATATCAACCTATTATTAAATGACTTACATGACTCCAACAGCAACTGTAACTATTACACAGCAAATCAAGCAAAGACATTACTCAGAGCCAACAATAACTTAACAATCTTCAATTACAATGTTAGATCTTTGAGCAAACATTATGATGACCTCACAGCACTACTCCAATCCCTACAGACCAATATGTCAATCATCACACTCACTGAGACCTGGCTAAAGCCTGATACTACAGGTGTCTATGCCATCCCAGGTTACACAGCCATTCACAACTGTAGGACAGACCAGCGAGGGGGTGGAACAGCAATATATTATACAGATCAACTCGAATGTATCAAAAACTCTTGAACAAGGGATGAATATGGAGAATATATTATAGCTAAATTTAAATCAAAAGACCTGCAAAAACCCCTCACAGTGATAAACATCTACAGATTACCACAGTCAAACATCCACCACTTTAGTGGAAAACTAGGAAACCTGATAATCGATTCATGCCTTAACAAAGATCATTTGCTGCTCACAGGAGATTTCAACATAAATCTCCTACATGACCAGGACCCACAGGTAAATGAATTCACAAACACTATGAGCAACTGCTTATTACTACCAACAATATCAAAACCTACAAGAATCTCTGAGAATAGTACCTCGTTACTAGACCACATCTGGACTAACACTATATCCCATCTAAAATCAGGCATAATCACAGAAAACACCACAGACCACTACCCTAACTTTCTCATAACTAACCTAGGCATTTTGCCCATAGAAATTGCACCTTCAGACTACATAATGAGTCAGCTGTTAATAATTTTATATCAGCTATGACGAACATTGACGAACATTCTTACAATTTAGTTTTAAGTTAATTTTAAGTCTGCCCAAAATGCCCTGCATACTAGGGGCTTTTGGCATGTACACCTCATGTAATCTCAATAACCAAATGTAATTCTTTGTATCATGTCCAAATAAAAATATTATTATTATTATTATTATTATATTATTATTATTAAAATATTATTATAATGAATTAGAAACATATTCAGATACTAATGAATGCATCAAGAACTTTCTAAAAAAAAAACACACAACCTCTATAACAGACATTGCCCTAAAAAAACTAAACAGATCACAGCTAAGAGACTTAACAATCCCTGGCTAATACCCAGCATCCTTAAAGACATAAACAAGAGGCACCAATATGTAAAAAACAATACAGAAGGGTCTAATAACCAGAGAACAATCCAAACGCTACTCATCAATCCTTACTAGCCTGATAAGGTGGTCTAAAAAATTGTATTATGAGAACAGACTCCAGATTATAAAAGGTGATATGAAAAAGACCTGGAAAACCCTATCTGCATTTCTAGGAAATAAAAAGATATCCACGAACAATACCATCAAATTATCAAAAACAGACGAACCCCTACTCTCACCAACTGAGACAGCAAACAGACTTAATGTTTTCTTCTCCACCATAGGAAAGAATCTAGCGGAGTAAAATCCCAAGCTCGAACACTCGTCCAACAGACTACCTCACCAACACCTACCCAGATACACTTTTCCCTGCCCCTACCAACTCAATTGAAGTCTTGCTCATAATCAACACCCTTAAAAACAAAGCAGGAGACATAAACAGCTTACCACCATTTATGTACAAAAAAGCTTCATACGTACTGTCACCAATCATAGCAGCATTATTCAATAAATCCATTGAATCTTCTACCTTCCCATCAATTCTCAAAATAGCTAGGTCACCCGATCCACAAAGGAGGTGACCAAACTGACTGAATAATTATAGACCAATCTCAAATTTACCACTACTTTCTAAAATCTTTGAAAAATTAATTCATAGACAGATCTATTCCTATCTGTCTCACACAATGTACTCAACCCCTGTCAATTTGGATTCAGGACTAACAAGAGCACAAACGATGCTATAACACACATGTTAGAGAAAATACACCGCACTTGAGAAGAAAGAAGTTCCGCTGGGAATCTTCATAGACCTACGCAAAGCATTTGATACAGTCGACCATGATTTATTACTCACAAAATTAGCGCACTATGGTATTAGGGGCACCCACTCAACTACCTAAAGTCGTACCTTAGCAACAGAAGCCAGTACGTGTACACAAATGGAGAGAACTCTTCCACACAACAAATTACAGTCGGAGTCCTCAAGGAAGTGTCCTGGGGCCACTCCTATTCCTCATTTACATAAACGACCTACCGAATGCATCCAACTACTCAAACCCATAATATTTGCAGATGACACAACTATGTCTTCTCTCACCCAAATCCAGTCATACTAGCCAACACTGTTAATGCCGGATTACAGAAAATATCAACATGGATGAAGACAAAAAGCTTACTCTCAATACTGACAAGACCTACTTCATTCAGTTTGGAAACAAAGCTACAAATGTTCCACTTAACATAATGCTCAATGGTTCACCCATCACAAGACTCACAGAGGGAAAATTCCTAGGAATCCACCTTGACAGTAGTCTTAAATTCCAAACACACACATACAACAAATTTCCAAGAAAGTCTCAAAGACAGTAGGTATATTATCTAAGATACGCTATTATGTGCCACAACCAGCTCTCATTGCACTATATCATTCTCTTATCTACCCTTATCTCACCTATGGAATCTGTGCATGGGGCTCAACAACATTAAATCACCTTAGACCACTCATAACCCAGCAAAAGGCTGCAGTCAGGATGATAACAAATTCCCACTCTAGACAGCATACTCCACCTATATTTAAAACTTTAAAACTACTCACCATAAAAAATATTCATACCTATTCATGTGCCTTCTACATACATAAAACTCTACATGCTAATATCAACCCTCTGCTCAAAATTCTCCTCAACAACTTTAATAGGTCCACGACCACAACACAAGACACAGATGACTTTGACATACCCAGAGTCCATACTAACCAATGTAAAAATCTATGCACATAAAGGGCCCCAGAATCTGGAATTCATTACCAGTAAATATTAAGTTAACCTTGTCGAAAATCAATTCAAGACTCTTCTCAAAAA
>WNWK01012858.1:41559-57756 GCA_009830355.1 Cherax destructor
TGCATCCTTAGCTCTAACTCTCTCAGATACTCCTGACTTAATCCCATTTATTTCTCCCCACTGAAACTCGCCTACCCCTTCAGCTTTGTTTGCAGGGCCAGGACATCCAACTTCTTTTCATTCATAACATCGGCAATCATCTCTTTCTTATCATCCACTACATCCACGCACATTCAGACAACCCAATTTTATAAAGTTTTTCTTCTTCTCGTTTTTAGTAGATTTGTACAGGAGAAGGGTTACTAGCCCATTGCTCCCGGCATCTTAGTCGCCTCATACGACACGCATGGCTTACGGAGGAAAGATTCTTTTCCACTTCCCCATGGACAATAGAGAAAATAAAAGGAACAAGAGCTATTAAGAAAAAGAAGAAAAACCTAGATGTGTGTATGTATATATATGCATGTGTATGCCAGTGTAGTGTGACCTAAAGTGTAAGTAGAAGTAGCTAGATATACCTGTTATCCAGCGTGTTTATGAGACAGAAAAAAGACACCAGCAATCCTACCATCATGTAAAACAGTTTCAGGTTTCTGTTTCACAGTCACCTGGCAGGACGGTAGTACCTCCCTGGGTGGTTGCTGTCTACCAACCTACTACAACTATAAAAAACATACGAAAAAACACTGCAAAGTCGCTGTTTTAATCGAAAATTAGTCTCAGTTTTTTTCTCTCATTATGCACTGTGTGCTGCAGGATTTGTTTTATGTGGTGCCCACTTACCACATAGATGTATTCTGTCATATCTAGGCCCAAATTTACCGCTCACAGCTTATCTGAGTGAGCTGAGCTCATGGCGTAGAACTACGGTTTGGACCCTCAACTCAAAGCTGCAGAGCTACGGCACGGACCCTGAAAGGGTTAAATATGAATACATACATGATAAATAAATAAATGAATAACTACTGTCACTGAATAAATAAATAAACAAATAATTACTGTTAGTTGGTACCAGTATTGAAAAGTAAATAAATGAATACAAGTTATGGACTTGCCACCTTCATACTGAGTAATTATCTTAGGTTTCATCTCCAAAGTAATTGTTTTTGCACCATCGTAAAATCGAAATACAGTGGACCCCCGGTTTTCATAATTAATCCGTTCCAGAGAGAGTGACTAAAACCGAATATGATGATTTCCGAATCCATTTTCCCCATAAGAAATAATGGAAATTCAATTAATCCGTTCCAGACACCCAAAAGTATTAAACTAAAATATTTTTGTACATGAAATATACATGTGCCTACACAGAAAACAATGAGACATGAAGAATAAAACAATAATAACATGTCACTTGCCTTTATTGAAGAGTTGTTCATGTGTGGAAGATGGGAGGAGGGGAGAGGATGGAAGATTTGTTATTGTTTGGAAGGGGAATCCCCTTCCATAAAGACTTCAGGTACCAAGTCATTTTCTGGGGCTACTTCCCTTCTTTGTTTTTTAATGCCACTAGAACTAGCTTGCGAGTCACTGGACCCCTGTCTCACAAAATAACTGTCCAGAGAGCTCTGTGTCTGGTGTCTCTTTAAAACCTGCCTAAAAGGGGACACCGCATTGTCATTGTACATGTTGCCAACACAACCTGTAACAGCTTTGTCAGGGTGAAGATCATCCATAAACCTTTGCACTTCAGTCCACTTGGCACAAATGTCCTTAATCTTTGAAGAAGGCACCGTCTTCCATCTCTCTTCCTCCTCCTCTGAAACAATTTCTCGAGCTGTGGTCTGTTGCTGTTGCAGATGAAGCTCTTGCAGATCTTCAGTGGTTAGCTCTTGATTGTGGTCCTCCACCAACTCTTCCACATTCTAGCCACTAACCTCCAACCCCATGAACTTCCCCAGTGCCACAATTTTTTCCACAACAGACAACAGGGTCCTGAGGGTCAGCCTCAAGCCCTTAAAAATCCCTCTCTGGGACACAGTCTGGCCACAATTTTTTCCAAGCACAGTTCAAAGTCTTATATGTCACTTCCTCCCAAGCCTTCCCTATAAGGTTTATGCAATGGAGGATAGTGAAGTGATCTTTCCAGAACTCTTTTAGGGTCAACTGAGTGTCCGAGGTTATGTCAAAGCATCTTTGAAACATTGCTTTGGTGTACAGTTTTTTGAAGTTTGCAATGACCTGCTGGTCCATGGGCTGGAGGAGAGGAGTGGTATTAGGGAGAGCAAAAACTTCACTTTGCTGAAACGAAACTCCTCCACCATTTGCTCTTCCAAGTCTCGAGGATGAGAAGGAGCACTGTCCATTACCAGGAGGCACTTGAGTTCAAATTTATTTTCCAGGAGGTATTTCTTCACACTGGGGCCAAACACTTCATTGAACCAATCACCTGGCAGTCAGTCACCTGGCAGGTGACTGTCGTCTTTATTGTTGGCCAATGATATTGTTACGCACAGTAGATGTATTTTAGCTAGGTCAACGATCTACGATGCACCACTATGATGCTGTTAATTAGGTGAGTGATGGTCATGTTAACTTAACTGTGTGTTCTCTACCTCTCCTCCTGTTTGATCAGTTGTTTAATAACCTATGCAGTCCACTTAAATTTAACATAACATAATTTTTAATCTTATCTACTCAGATTTATTTATACTGGTCCAGAGTGCAGTGGGTTATCGTGAGAATATTGAAGGTACCCCTTGGGTGCGGCCAGGAGCGGGTAAAGTTCTCACATACCTTAAAGGGAATGACTGCAGTAAAGTTATACGAGTCGGTCATCTCCCTGGGGGTTTGTTTATTGCAAGTGGCGGTGTCCCAGATAGACTTATCTCCCACAATTCCCCACACACATATATATATATATATATATATATACAGTGGTACCTCGACTTACGTTTTTAATCCGTCAGAGAGGGCATTTCTTAAGACGAAACAAACGTAACACGAATCAATTTTCCCCATAAGAAATAATGGAAATAAATTTAATCCGTCCAAGACTTCCAAAAGTAGTTAAATAAAATATTTTTTAGAACTTTTGGACATTAAATAATAAATAATTGAATAAAGAATACATAAATACACATGCAAATATTGTACAATAACATGTCACTTACATTTATTGAAGAGTTGTTGATGTGGGAGGACGGAGGAGGGAGAAGGTGGAGTAGTATGCTAGTGTTTGGAAGGGAATCCCTTCCATTAACACTGCAGGTGGTAAGTTCTTTTCTGGGGTTACTTCCTTTTCTTTGAATGCCACTAGGACCAGCTTGAGAGTCACTGGACCTCTTTCTAACAATAAATTTGTCCAGGGAGCTCTGTGTCTGGCGATTCTTTAACACATCCCTGAAATGACACACCACTGTGTCATTGTACAGGTTGCCAGCACGGCCTGCAACAGCATGGTTAGGGTGATATTCATCCATACTCTCTCCCTCCAATCTGATATCCAATCTTTCGTCACCTAATCTTTTTGTTATCCTCATCACCCTACTCTTTCCTATATTCACTTTCAATTTTCTTCTTTACACACCCTACCAAATTCATCCACCAACCTCTGCAACTTCTCTTCAGAATCTCCCAAAAGCACAGTGTCATCAGCAAAAAGCAACTGTGACAACTCCCACTTTTTACTTAATTCTTTATCTTTTAACCCCACACCTCTTGCCAAGACCCTCGCATTCACTTCTCTTACAACCCCATCTATAAATATATTGAACAACCACGGTGACATCACACATCCTTGTCTAAGGCCCACTTTACTGGGAAATAGTCCCTTCCCTCCTACACACTCTAACTTGAGCCTCACTATCCTCATAAAACTCTTCACTGCTTTCAGTAACCTACCTCCTATTCCATACACCTGCAACATCTGCCACATTGCCCCCTATCCACCCTATCATACGCCTTTTCCAAATCCATAAATGCCACAAAAACCTCTTTACCCTTATACAAATACTGTTCACCTATATGTTTCACTGTAAACACTTGGTCTACACACCCCTACCTTTCCTAAAGCCCCTTGTTCATCTGCTATCCTGCTTTCTGTCTTACTCTTAATTCTTTCAATAATAACTCTACTATACACTTTACCAGGTACACTCAACAGACTTATTCCCCTATAATTTTTGCACTCTCTTTTGTCCCCTTTGCCTTTATACAAAGGAACAATACACACTCTTCCAATCCCTAGGTACCTTACCCTCTTCCATACATTTATTAAATAATAGCACTAACCACTCCAAAACTATATCCCCACCTGCTTTTAACATTTCTATCTTTATCCCATCAATCCCAGCTGCCTTACCCCCTTTCATTCTACCCACTGCCTCACGAACTTCCCCCACACTCACAACTGGCTCTTCCACACTCCTACAAGATGTTATTCCTCCTTGCCCTATACACGAAATCACAGCTTCCCTGTCTTCATCAACATTTAACAACTCCTCAAAATATTCCCTCCATCTTCCCGATACCTCTAACTCTCCATTTAATAACTCTCCTCTCCTATTTTTAACTGTCAAATCCATTTGTTCCTAGGCTTCCTCAACTTATTAATCTCACTCCAAAACTTTTTCTTATTTTCAACAAAATTTGTTGATAACATCTCACCCAATCTCTCATTTGCTCTCTTTTACATTGCTTCACCACTCTCTTAACCTCTCTTTTCTCTCCATATACTCTTCCCTCCTTGCATCACTTCTACTTTGTAACAACCTCTCATATGCTAACTTTTTCTCCCTTACTACTCTCTTTACATCATCATTCCACCAATCGCTCTTCTTCCCTCCTGCACCCACTCGCCTGTAACCACAAACTTCTGCTGAACACTCTAACACTACATTTTTAAATCTACCCCATACATCTTCGACCCCATTGCCTACACTCTCACTAGCCCATCTATCCTCCAATAGTTGTTTATATCTTACCCTAACTGCCTCCTCTTTAGTTTATAAACCTTCACCTCTCTCTTACTTACTGCTTCTATTTTCCTTGTATCCCATCTACCTTTACTCCAACTGTAGCTATAACTAAAAAGTGATCTGATATATCTGTGGCCCTCTATAAACATGTACATCCTGAAGTCTACTCAACAGTCTTTTATCTACCAATACATAGTCCAACAAACTACTGTCATTACTCCCTACATCATATCTTGTATACTTATTTATCCTCTTTTTCTTAAAATATGTATTACCTATAACTAAACCCCTTTCTATACAAAGTTCAATCAAAGGGCTCCCATTATCATTTACACCTGGCACCCCAAACTTACCTACCACACCCTCTCTACATGTTTCTCCTACTTTAGCATTTAGGTCCCCTACCACAATTACTCTCTCACTTGGTTCAAAAGTTCCTATACATTCGCTTAACATCTCCCAAAATCTCTTTCTCTCCTCTACACTCCTCTCTTCTCCAGGTGCATACACACTTATTATGACCCACTTTTCGCATCCGACCCTTATTTTAATCCACATAATCCTTGAATTTACACATTTATATTCCCTCTTCTCCTTCCATAACTGATCCTTCAACATTATTGCTACCCCTTCCTTAGCTCTAACTCTCTCAGATACTCCTGACTTAATCCCATTTATTTCTCCCCACTGAAACTCGCCTACCCCCTTCAGCTTTGTTTCGCTTAGGGCCAGGACATCCAACTTCTTTTCATTCATAACATCAGCAATCATCTCTTTCTTATCATCCGCACTACATCCACGCACATTCAAATAACCCAGTTTTATAAAGTTTTTCTTCTTCTCTTTTTTAGTAAATGTGTACAGGAGAAGGCGTTACTAGCCCATTGCTCCCGACATTTTAGTCGCCTCATACGACACGCATGGCTTACGGAGGAAAGATTCTTTTCCACTTCCCCATGGACAATAGAGAAAATAAAAAGAACAAGAGCTATCAAGAAAAAGAAGAAAAAACGTAGATGTGTGTATGTATATATATGCATGTGCATGCCTGTGTAGTGTGACCTAAAGTGTAAGTAGTAGAACACAATACGTAGTCAGATCTTATTCATAACATGACCCATAGCAGTCACATGTTACTGGCATCTCCAAGTCACATGGCTCACATGCCATATTTAACCCTCTTTTTCTCAACATTTCTTTTACTATCAGTGTCTTAACACATTGCAAACCACAGGCCATGATGGCAACATCAATCCAAATATACATTACAGTACTTACCTCTGGCACATGCATTTTGCCCAGAAAGATAAGAAAAAAACAGTGCATCCTACCAGCTTGAAGACATTCAGGAGAGTTTCAGCAAAAGAGTTTCAACAAGCACAACAAACAAATGAATGACAACAAGCACAATTCCCTAGCTACCACAATAATTATTTTCCTCACAAACATCTTATTTACTTACAATGAGACATGCAACTTTATAAACTACTTATTTAAATGTGTGTATTTATAACCTATTACTATATTGAGAAAATCAGATTTAACTCAGCTTCTTCTAGTCTAAAAGAGTGGCCTGCTCTTCTGACATTTAAGCAGTAATTCTGATTAATTCAATATAATTAGGTATTCATGTTACTTAATTACAACAATACATGTTGGGTTCTATAACCCCATAACATGTATGAAAGTATAGTGGTACCAACACACTTATATGGGTGTGAAGCACGGGTTGCAAATGCTGCAGTGAGGAGGCAGTGGAGATGTGTGGTGTAAATATTATTCAGAAAATTCGGAGTGTGGAAATTAGGAGAAGGTGTGGATTTACTAAAAGTATTTGTCAGAGGGCTGAAGAGGGGTTGTTGAGGTGGTTTGGTCATTTAGAGAGAATGGATTAAAGTAGAATGACTTGGAGAGCGTATAAATCTGTAGGGGAAGGAAGGAAGGCGGGGTAGGGGTCATGCTCGAAAAGGTTGGAGGGAGGGGGTAAAGGAGGTTTTGTGGGTGAGGGGCTTGGACTTCCAGCAAGCATGTGTGAGTGTGTTAGATAGGAGTGAATGGAGACAAATGGTTTTTGGGACCTGACGAGCTGTTGGAGTGTGAGCAGGGTAACATTTTGTGAAGGGATTCAGGGAAGCCAGTTAATTGATTTAGTTGGACTTCGAGTCCTGGAAATGGGAAGTACAATGCCTGCATTTTAAAGGAGGGGTCTGGGATAGTGACAACTGGGAGGAACTATTCTCAGCTGTCGTATGTGAGCGCCTCTGTAAAGACAGTGATTATGTATGAGTGTGGTGAAAGTGTTGAATGATGATGAAAGTATTTTCTTTTTGGGGATTTTCTTTCTTTTTGGGTCACCCTGCCTTGGTGGGAGACGGCCGACTTGTTGAAAAAAAAAAAATTCTTTCTTCAGTTCTACGGTGTTCCTCACTTTCTTTACCAAAGGACTGACACTAGGAGCTTTCTTTGGGCCCATGGTGGCTTATTTAGCAGTCTCACGCAATAATCAAGGGCCAAAAACAATGGATTGTTAAAAAAAAATGTTTTGTATAAACTCGCAAGATAATGTTCACTCAACCAGAAACAGTGCTACACTGCCTGAGAATGTGCCTGGAAGGTGGGCTTGCGGGCTTTGTATGTGCGCTGGACACTTCACAGGTTCCGTACCAATCGGTAAAAACGGAGCCAATATTTTGACGAAAAAAGTCAGCAAAAACTGAAATCGGCGATAATGGAGATCAACAAAAACGGAGGGTCCACTGTAGTCTGCATAGCAGTAAATCTTTTAATTTTTGTTTGAATAAAAATTCAAAATAGAAAGCAAGAGTAATATAAGAGGGGCCTGGGGACATGACTGATGAACAGAGAAAATGTTATTTTAGTTCCAGGAATGTCTGCATTGTTCATTCTGAACCCTATTTTGAAATTGGCATCTTTTTTAATTTGCGTGAAATTGGCCAAATTGCCAATTTCTTATCACTTTATTGCGTAGTTACATTAGCCATCTTCCACATACCAGACACTACAGCTGTTTGAAGTCTACACTACAAACTTAATCACTGGTCTGTATGATTTTTTTTGATTGACTCTATGGTATTTTTTTCGGTATATGGAAAATAGTGATTCATTGTGTTTTTTGAAATTGGTAAATGGGCGGTTTCTTGTACTCAATCGATAGAACAAATGGAGTTCTAAAGAAATAGCTATGAGTTTTGTCGACTGGAGCAATGGAATTGGCCGAAAATAGGGCTAAATACAGTGGACCCTCGGTTAACGAAAAAAATTCATTGCAGAAGCCTGCTCAAGTGCCATTACCGAACGAATTTACGTCCTTAAGAAATAATGTCATGTAGGTTAGTCTATTTCAGACCCCCAAAACTACACTTCCACAAGAACTTACAAAATTATACTTACATAATTGCACGATTTCCGGGGTATTCGTTAACCGAGGGTCCACTGTATAGTAAATTGATTATTTTGTTCTATTATAAAATTGTAATGCTTCAAAATTGTAAAACTGTAATGCTTCAAAATTGTAATGTTCAAATTTCATTGTTTAAATACTCAATTGTACCTCATATTGTAAATTGTTTACTGTAGTTTTTTACCATCGTCAGTGGACCCCCGAGTATCGGCTACCCTGAGTATCGGCCGACTCGTGTTTTGGTCTTTTTTTTTTGGCCCAATTTTGGCCCAACTATCGACCGTTCCCCATGTTTCGGCCCGGGTACCAGACCTGTCCACCTGCCCGCGCTTGAGTGCGTCCCCGCGCAGGTGTTGTTTATTGATTGTGACTGTGAAATAAGCCACCATGGGCCCAAAGAAACTTCATAGTGGCAACTCTTTGGTAAAGAAAGTGACAAACATGATAGAATTGAAGAAAGAAATTGTAGCAAAGTACCAAAGTGAAGGAGGAAGAGAGGGAAGAATGTGTCTTCTTCAGTGATTCAGTAATTCTACGATATGTATGATACTAAAGCAGCATGAGTCGATAAAGGCTATAGCACCAGCCAGCGATAAAGTGTAGCATTAACAGTGTAGCAAGTAAGTTAAGCGATTAAGCAATAGAAAAATGACGACACGAAACTTAACTCCATTGTTGTTTGAGGTTATATATAAGGGCACTGAGACCAACGCCACCCTCTGCCACCATCTCTTGCAAGGCAAGTGTAAATATTTCTTATTTATAAAGTGTAAATATTTCATATTTATAAATTACGTACATTGTTTCAGTGTGAATTAGTGGTGGGGGACTGCTGCCTCCACCACCAGCAGTATATGTACATCTTATGGTCAGTGGCCCTTATAAGCCCAGCAACAATAACATACTACCACCAGTCCTCACATTCGTAATGACATATTTTATTCATTCAAGAGTTTATATCATGTTTCTATGTTATTAATATTGTTTATTATGTCATATTAGATGAATTGTGATAGATAAATAAGCCGTAGAGTTTATATTAGTGTCGTATTGAAGGGCTATCTTGTCGTGCCTCCAAACAAACTCTCCTGCCTCTCTCATACACCAACAAGAGTCTTCAATAAAGGTAAAACTGATTCAAATGTTCATTTATCCATTAAAATTAGTGCTTTATATTTATTTCTCATTGTTTTCTGTATGTAAAAGTATAGTATTTATTCTTTAAAAAAATGAATTTTTGGTGAATATTTTTGGGTGGAAATGGATTAATTGTACAGTGGAACCCCGGTTAACGAACACCCCGGAAATCGTGCAATTATGTAAATATAATATTGTAAGTGCTTGTGGAAGTGTATTTTTGGGAGTCTGAAATAGACTAACCTAAATGACATTTTTTCGTAAGGAAGTAAATTCGTTCGGTAATGGCACTTGAGCAGGCTTCTGCAATTAATTTTTTTCATTAACCGGGGTTCCACTGTATTTACATTATTTCTTATGGGAAATATTAGTTCGACTTTTGGCCAGTTCGAGTTGAGGCCTAGCTCCTGGAATGGATTACGGCCGATACTCGGGGGTCCACTGTAATCTGTTATAGCCTAATTAATCATAAGTTAATTTTAAGTTTGCCCATAATGCTCTGCATACAAGGGGCTTTTGGCATGTATGTACACCCTTCTGCTATAATTCCTTGTACAACTATGTATCATGTCTCAATAAACTATTATTATAGTGTGAGACTGACTCGAGGGATGTCGAGGAGTGCATTGTGCCTTGTATTGCGACTGTGCGTTCTGTTGTAGCTATCAGGGAGAAGTTTAATTGGAGGGTTTATATTGAAGTTTAATGTTTTGTATATGTAGTATGCACAATAATATGAGTATATGTCTCGTATATTTAGTAGGTTCAGGCTTTTGAAAGGTGGTGGGGTGTGCTGTCTAGCACAGGAACTGGTAATCATCCACACAGCAGCTTTTTGTTGGGTTATTAATGGTTTAAAGTGGTTGGCTGTGGTTGATCCCCAGGCACAAATACCATGGGTGAGGTAGGGATATATTAAAGAGAGGTATGTATAGGGTAAGGAGTGTCATTTGGGGTACATAGTATTGTGTCATGGAAAGGAACCCTACTGATTTGGAAATTTTCTTGGAGTTATACTGGATGTGGGAATGATTATAATAGTAATAATCATAACAATAATAATAATAATGAAAATAATATAATACCATTTTATTCTTTAGATTACGATAAAAAGTAACAAGGAATAATTTTCCTGTACCTTAAATTTCTTGTTCTTTTTGCTTATTGCTATAGAAGTGTTTGGTGATGGTGTGGTGGAAATAAGTACAGTGGACCCCCGAGTTTCATAAAAACTTCACTCCTGAAGTCTGCTCAAGTGCCATTACCGAACGAATTTACTCCCTTAAGGAAAAATTTCACGTAGGTTAGTCTATTTCAGACCCCCAAAAATACACTTCCACAAGAACTTACAAAATTATACTTACATAATTGCACGATTGCCGGGGTATTCGTTAACCGAGGGTCCACTGTACAGTGGACCCCTGGAAATCGAACAGTTCCCAACTCGAACAATTATGTAAATGTATTTTTGTAAGTACTTTTATAAGTGTATTTTTGGGGGTCTGAAACGGACTAATCTAATTTACATTTGTCCTTATGGGAACAAATTTGTTCGGTAATGGCACTAGAACAGCATTCAGGAACGAATAATGTTCGATTTCCGGGGGTCCACTGTACTTCGACTTTTTTTTGGGTTATCCAAGGTTTTTTGCACATATACAAATTTTATTTCATTGCTAGTTTACATAGGTTATGTTATTACAATCATAAATTGAAGTGCAAGGAGAGCCACTGGCATGCCATGGCATTAGGGGCAGCTTAATCTAATGGCTTCTAGACTATGAACATAATATTAGAGTAATTGAGTCAGTTTGTCTTATTAGATCATTCAAATTACAATATGATGATAATACATTGTTCAAAATACAATATGATGATATTACATTATAACAAGTGTTTAGTAGGATGGTAATATAATAGTAAAAATTGAAGTTATTTTAAGGAAAATAACATTGAGCATTTTTGAGAGTAATTTACAGTATGAGTATTTAGTTTAGGGTGAGTAGGTGGTTACATAATAGTAAAAATTGAAATTATTTTATAGGAAAATAACATTGAGCATATTTTAAAGTAATTTACAGTATGAGTATTTAGTTTATATTTTATAGGAAAATAACATTGAGCATTTTTGAAAGTAATTTACAATATGATTACAGTGGTACCTTGGTTTACGATGGTCCCCAAACTCGCCCTTTTATGTAAGTTTATTATTTTAAATGCTTTTGTAAGTGTATTTTTGGGGGTCTAAAAGGACTAGTCTATTTTACATTATTCCGTATGGGGATAAATTCGTTTGGTAATGGCACTTGAACAGCATTCTGGAACGAAAAATATTGTTAACCGAGGTACCACTGTACAGTGGTACCCGACTTACGATATTTTTCATTCCAGAATGCTGTTCAAGTGCCATTACCAAACGAATTTATCTCCATAAGAAATGATGTAAAATAGACTAGTCCTTTAGACCCAAATTACACTTACAAAAGCATTTAAAAAAATCAACTTACATAAAAGGGTGTGTTTGGGGACCATCGTAAGTCGGGGTACCACTGTATTTAGTTTAGGGTGAGTAGGTGGTTACTATGTTACTATGGATGATACTTCTTACTTGTCTACAAACTTTCAGGGAAACTTCCTGGTGCTTTCACAACAGCTGATTACCATTGCCTATGCTCTTCTCTCTCTCTCTTTTTTTTTTTTTAAATGTCCAGGCTTTCAAGCTTATTCTTCTTCCTAGTGCTTTCATCATCACTAATATTCCTTTTTTTTTTAATGCAATGGTTAATATCAAGAGACAGACAGACTAATAAACATGAAAATGGAGTGAAAAACACTAGGGTAAGGTTAATATTTACTTTTGGAAGCCAAGTTCCCACCTGTGCTAGAGCAATAACTGGCCACTATTAGAGTAAAAAGGGGAATAGGTACAAAAATGAATCTTAAACTGGTGATTCAAATTATTTATCAGTTAGTAATGTGAACATTACCTGCAGGTTGTAATCCTTCACTGGTGCTTAAAACTTCTAAATACAGTTTATTTTCAGCTGTTTTATATATCTGCTCCTCTCTATTTGTGAGGAGCAAGCTTTATAATGAAAATATGGAAAGATTTGTTGATGTTACTTTTTTTCTGCAGGCACGAATGGTGGCATCAGCTTCATAGGTCTGGTTGTTAGTCTCTTAGGAGGACTAGTTGTGGGTATCGGCCATTACTTAACGTTACTAATGTGTGTATCCAATCCTGTCATGATCTCGGCACCTCCACAGTGGCCAGTTATCTTTGTTGGAGCTGCTGGAGGACTAATGGGTAGTCTAATTGATTCAGTACTTGGAGCAACCATGCAGTTCTCAGGTCAGTGCAAGTATTGACATCTGTCCTATCATGATTTAATATTATTTAAATGGTATGATTATTTTATACCTTTAAGTAACATTTGATGGGTTTCTGTCTTCAGAAATACTCATCCTGTAGGAAGGGGCTTCATGAAGGATCATCCTACTTTGTGCTACTTCTTATTGTTTGACATTTAAAAGAACCTTTCACATTTGCTAAAAATTTCCTGAGATGGTGGTGGGTGTCAAAGATGCTTAAAATGATAGAGTTTGAGCTTCCAGCTGGCCTTACTGTGTTAGAGGAGACAAATGGTTTTGGAGATTTTACATGCTGTTTAAGCACACAAGTACAATTTATATCAGTATCCTCACACAGAGACTGTATAATTAAGTGGGCGTCATGGCAAGAGGATGATGCTTAATGGGAGGACATTTTGTCTCATTGCATAGTATAATATGATTGTATAACCTATTTTTTATTATATATACAGTGGTACCCCGACTTACGATGGTCCCCAAACACACCCTTTTATGTAAGTTTATTTTTTTAAATGTTTTTGTAAGTGTAATTTTGGGGGTCTAAAAGGACTAGTCTATTTTACATCATTTCTTATGGAGATAAATTCGTTTGGTAATGGCACTTGAACAGCATTCTGGAATGAAAAAATATCGTAAGTCGGGGTACCACTGTATATTTTTTTCCTTATCTGTTACCATTTATTTTTATTTTTTTTTATTTTTAATACATATTTATCATTACCATTTCCCAACCTTAACTATTTACAGTATTAGTAATTACTTTTTACTTGAAATTTTAATTATAACCTTTTCACTATTTTTTTATATTCTTATAATCAAACAACTACCTCATTGTATATGTGACTTAGTTTATATTTTTCTTATAAGCAAATACCAAATAAGTGCAATTATTTACTTATACTTTTAAATACCTTTTTACCATAAGCAAATTTCAGTCACTTTATTTGCTTAATTGTATTCTTATATTCAAACAACTACCTCATTGTGTATGTGACTTATTTTATATTTCCTTTATAAGCAAGTACAGTCATCCCTCGGTTTTCGGTTTTAATCCGTTCCAGATGGATCAGCTAAAACCAAAATCGGCGAAAACCAAAACTATTTTCCCCATAAGAAATAAAGGAAATTCAATTAATCCGTTCCAGAATTCCAGAAGTTTGGTAAAAAATTGGGGGACTTAAAGATAGATTTACATGCACAAATGAATGAACTCAATGTGGCACTTACCTTTATTGAAGACTGATGTTGCTGGATGGAAGAGAGGGAGGAGTGGAGAGGGAAGAGACCCTATTTTTTGGAAGGGGAATCCCCTTCCATAAGGAATTTAGGTACCAAGTCCTTATCTGGGGTCACTTCCCTGCATGCCTGCTACACTCCCTGCATACCTGCTACACTCTCTGCATACCTGCTGCACTCCCTGCATACATGCTACACTCCCTGCATACATGCTACACTCCCTGCATACCTGCTACACTCCCTGCATACCTCCTACACTCCCTACATACATGCTACACTCCCTGCATACCTGCTACACTCCCTGCATACCTGCTACACTCCCTGCATACATGCTACACTCCCTGCATTCATGCTACACTCCCTGCATACATGTTACACTCCCTGCATACATGCTACACTCCCTGCATACATGCTACACTCCCTGCATTCATGCTACACTCCGTGCATTCATGCTACACTCCCTGCATACATGCTACACTCCCCGCATACATGCTACACTCCCTGCATACATGCTACACTCCTGCATACATGCTACCTCCTGCATACATGCTACACTCCCTGCATACATGCTACACTCCCTGCATACATGCTACACTCCCTGCATACCTGCTACACTCCCTGCATACATGTTACACTCCTGCATACATGCTACACTCCCTGCATACAGGCTACACTCTCTGCATTCATGCTACACTCCTGCATTCATGCTACACTCCTCATACATGCACACCTGCACATGCTACACTCCCTGCTACATGCTACACTCCCTGCATACATGCTACACTCCCTGCATATATGCTACACTCCCTGTATACCAGCTACACTCCCTGCATACATGCTACACTCCCTGCATACATGCTACACTCCCTGCATACCTGCTACACTCCCTGCATACCTGCTACACCCCTGCATACCTGCTACACTCCCTGCATACCTGCTACACCCCTGCATACCTGCTACACTCCTGCATTCATGCTACACTCTCTGCATACATGTTACACTCCCTGCATCATGCTACACTCCTGCATACATGCTACACTCCCTGCATACATGCTACACTCCCTGCATACCTGCTACACTCCCTGCATACCTGCTACACTCCCTGCATACCTGCTACACTCCCTGCATACATGCTACACTCCCTGCATACATCCTACACTCCCTGCATGCCTGCTACACTCCCTGCATGCCTGCTACACTCTTAAACTCCATCGTGTTTCTCACTTTCTTTACCAAAGGACTTGCACTAGGAGCTTTCTTTGGGCCCATGGTAGCTTATTTAGTAGTCACACACAATAATCAAGGGCCAAAAACAATGAAATGTTAATGAATGTTTTGTGTGAACTCCTGGGGTGATGTTCACTCAAGCATAAACAATGCTAGACTGCGTGACAATGTCCGTGGGAGGTGCTGGGGGGTGCGTGGGTGGCGGTCCTATGGTCTTTGTATGCGCGCGGCACTGGTGGACAGGTCCCATATGGTCGGTGAAAACTAAAACAATCGGCGAAAACTGAGACAAATTTTCCCCGAAAAAAGTCGGCGAAAACCAAAATCGGCGAAAACTGGGACAATCGAAAACCAAGGGATGACTGTACTTGATAGGTGCAATTATTTACTTATATTTTATAAATACCTTTTACCATTAGCCAATTTCAGTCACTTTATTTACTTAAAATTTGATCAAAACATTTTTACTATTAGTTCAATAGCTCTTTGCATTCATTGACCTCTTATTGCCTTTCATAAACTAAAAGTTTCAACCAGTGCAATATTGAATCAAAATTTTTTTTTTTCTCCATATCAATTTAATACTAGCCATTGAAGTTATTCTAACCATTCATTAGACAGTTAAATTAGTATATCATTAACATTATTCAAATATCGTATATCACCGTGAAAATTCCTGTAAACACTTGCACATAATTTGTATTAATCCATTAGCAAGTAAGACTTTAATCTAATACCATATCATTAAGTTTAGCATAATCCACTGTTCTCAAGTCTAGTTATAGAATCACACTAAATCCTATGATTACAGGCATTGATCCTGATATCAACCTATTATTAAATGACTTACATGACTCCAACAGCAACTGTAACTATTACACAGCAGATCAAGCAAAGACATTACTCAGAGCCAACAATAACTTAACAATCTTCAATTACAATGTT
>WNWK01012859.1:0-57742 GCA_009830355.1 Cherax destructor
CTCAATGTATATAATGTATATTTCCATTTGCTATAATTTTATATTGGGAATATTCTCGATTATAGCTAAATGAATATTTTGCTTTATATTATTATTAGACTATTATTTAACTTAGCTCTATTTATTAGGTAGGATGTAATATTGTTGTTTGAGGGGTGTGTAGTACTGTCTTTGGGGTTTGGGAAACCAAAAATGCCTGCGCGTCTAGTGCGGAGGGGAGTCAGTCTCGACACACCTGAGCTTTGGTGGTTGTTCCTCCTTCCTCTCTCTGGCCTGTGACCCGTGCCGGGCAAAAACCCTACTCCATTTCTACTTGTTTTCTCGAATTAACTGTTGGAGTATTGTGGTGAGGCGAATCATATCAGGGGCTGAACTCTGTTCACAGAGAATAGACTAGACAGTGATATTCGACAAGTTCTGGGTTGTGTGTCACACATTTATTACTCAGGTCCAAGCTAAGCTCTGGACCTACTGGGGAAAGGGCCCCCTGCCGCCACAGTTTGGGATTGTTTATGCTGAACCATTTTGAGAAAGGGGTCTGTGACAGTTTTGGAGGACATGATGGTCCCCAGTTAGGTCGATTTTCTATCTCCTTGTTCCTGACGCGTGTTGCTGTTGCCTGTCTATGCTGTCGGTTTGGGCATTTTACCGACAATCCAGCTGTTCTGATTGTCAGTTTAGTACAGCTAGCTTATGAGAAGTTGTTCTGTCGTACACTGGTTGATTTTTGTCTTAGAGTTACATAACCCTACAAACATTATCTTATTTTTTATATATTATTGTGGGACTGACATTGTACCTGATGGCTTTATATTTATATATATGTGCCTCAGCACAGACTTTTGTATGAGAGCAGTGTATGAGCACCTCCTAATTATCCAAATGATATCTTAATTTATTTTATATTTGATTTACTTTGCTATTAGATTTTCTCACTTTGTTAATAAATCTTTAAATCATTTATTTGGTTAGTACCCCATCAGTTGCAATCCCTTCATCTATATAATATGTCGGATAACTTGAACCAGGATACTGACTTTGTTTGCAAAGCCCAGTAACAGGCTGATGCTAGAAGGGCTCTTCTAGTGTTCACTGAGATATCATTATTAATAGATATTTTTATTTTGTAACATGAACCAACTGGTATTAAAATGATCCATCTACAAGCCCAGTATAGCACTTTGTCTGGATTTTTGGTAGTAATTTACACTGAAATGACAGTGGTACCGACAAAACAGCCCTAACTCTAACAATTATGTAAGTGCTCTTATAAGTGTATTTTTGGGGGTCTGAAGACGATTAATTTTTACATTTTTCCCTTATGGGAACAAATTCGTTCGGTATAGGCATTTTGAACAGCATTCTGGAACAAATTATGCTCATAACTCGAGGTACCACTGTATTTATGTGTCCCCTGTGAGACAAAGACAGACAGCCAGCCAGCCAGCCAGCCTTTTATTTACATAAACCCATGTTCCCTTCCCCACCACCCACACTGCCCCCCTTTCCCCCCTACTGCCTTCCCATACCCACACTGTTGGAGAGTGAGTTATTCCTTACCGCTTGGTTTGGGTTACAAAGGCGCACTGAATTACCACCCCCAAAAATGAAATTGAGGTCCCTTGGATTTTTCCTACTGCGCACACTTACCATGTAGACCCATTCTAAATTAATGCCTACTAGCATTTTTTTCCCCTTGATTTGAGGGCGCTAAAATTTACGCATACTAGTACGGTCAAAAACCTTAGTGCGAAAGACAATAGTACATCAAAAACCCTTAAAAGGTTAATGTACACCAAAAATAAAAAGAAAATCAGACCATAAATAATGGAGTTCACTTCTCAGCCACAGCCGCCCCTTACGTTATTTTCTATGGTTTTTTATGGTTGTATTCTCGTTTTATTGGTTTCATTTATAAAAATTGGAAGATATATTACAGAAATATATATGGATTTTGATTTTTCATGACGAAAAGTACCTTGAAATTGAGCTCAAAGTAACAAAAAAACCCATTCTTTCAAATGTTCAAGAGTAAACAAATGACGCCATCGTCCAATACCTGTCCGAGTGGCCATTCCACATATGCAGTCATGATTGGGTTGACATTATATATACAATTATTACAATAATGGTAGTTCTGGCTAACAATAAATTTTCTATTTTTTGTGTAATAAAAATTCCCAAATTGTAAGCAAGAGTATTATTATAAGAATAATATGTACTAATAAATAATAATAATAATAATAATAATAATAATAAATAATAATAATAATAATAATAATATTAATAATTAAAAATAAAAATTTAAAAATAATAATAATAAAAATAATAATTTTTTATAATATAATAATTATATAATAATATACGTTTTATTTTTTTATTAACACAGGGCCTTTTTCCCCCAAAGGGCGGGGTGTCCCAAAAAAAAAAAACTTTTCATCATCCTTCACTCCATCACTGTCATGCCAGAGGTGCTTAATCTACAGTTATAAAACTGCAACATTTAACATCCCTCCTTCAGAGTGCAGGCATTTACTTCCCATCTCCATGACCAAGTCCGCCTGCTGGTTTACCTGAATCCCTTCATAAATGTTACTTTGCTTCCACTCCAACAGCACGTCAAGTATTAAAAAACCATTTGTCTCCATTCACTCCTTTAAACTTTCATGGGTGCCAGAAGTCCAAGCCCCTCGCACACAAAACCTCTTTACCCCTCCCTCCAACCTTTTCCCAGGCCGACCCCTACCCTGCCTTCCCTCCACCTACAGATTTATCAGCCTTTAAAAACATTCAACTTTTTTCCATCCTCTCTACATGTCCAAACCACCCAACAACCCTCCTCAGCCCTCTGGATAATAGTCTTGGTAATCCCAATTTCCTAATTTCCAAACTACGAATTCAGGCATTATATCCACACCAACACATTGATCTCAGACATGACATCTCCATTGCCTCCAGCCTTCTCCCCTTTTTACAACATTCACCAAACATGCTTCACACCCAGATAAGAGTTTGGGATAACTATACTCATACATTCCCTTTTTGCTTCCCCCAGACAAAGTACTTTGTCTCCTACAGACTCCTAAATGCAACACTTACCCTTTACCCTCATCAATTCTAATTCCCCCTCATCCTTCATAGACCCATCTGCTGACTTCCCCTCCTAAATATCTGAATAATTCACCTCCTCCCTATTTCTCCTCCAATCTGATATCCCAAACTTTCATCACCCAATCTTTTTATCCTCATTACCTTTACTCTTTTCCCATATTCCTTTCAATTTTCCCTTTTTTACATACCCTACCAAACTCATCCACCAACCTCTCAAATTCTCTTCAGAATCTCCCAAAAGCACAGTGTCATCAGCAAAGCAGTTGTGGCAACTCCCCCTTTGTAAGGGTTCATCTTTAACCCCACCTCTGCCAACACCTGCACATCTCTTTCAACCACATTCTAAATATATTGAACATGGGACATCACACATCCTTGTCTAACCTCTTTTACGGGGAAATAATCTCCCTCTCCACATACTCTAACCTAGCCTCACTACCCCTCGTATAAACTCTTCCTGCTTTCAGTAACCTACCTCCTATTCCATACCCCTTTAAACATCTACATTCCCCCTATCCACCCTGTCATACATCTGTCATCGATGGAAATGTTAACAGCAGGTGGAGATATAGTTTGGAGTGGTTGGTGCTATTATTTAATAAATGTAGGAAGAGGGTAAACCTAAGGATTGGCAGAAGCAAAACATAGTTCCTTGTATAAAGGAAAAGGGGAAAAAGGGGTGCAAAAATTATAGGGAATAAGTCTTTTGGGAGTGTCCTGGTAAAGTGTATGGTAGAGTTATTATTGAAAGAATTAAGAGTAAGCGGTGAGTAGGATAGCAGATGACCAAGGTTTTAGGAAAGGAGGTGTGACAAAGTGTTTACAGTGAAACATATAGCTGAAGGTATTTAGATAAGGGTAAAGGGGTTTTTTGTGAAATATGTGACATTTATGCGTGCGGCCAGCAGTAACAGCCTGTTGATCAGGCTCGTCCAACAAGAGGCCTGGTCACGGACGGGGCTGACCCTGGAATTCTTCAGGTAGACTCAGATAAATTATTATAAGAATACGTAAAAAACATACTATAAATAATATTAATAATAATAGTATAATAATAAAAATATAATAAAAATAATAATAATATATAATATTATATATAATAATATTAATACAGTGGACCCTGTTTTCGGAAAATTCTTTCCAGAATGCTTTTGGGGAGGGTTAAAAACGAATTTGTTCCTAAAAGGGAAAAAATGAAATTTTGATTAGTCGTTTCAGCCCCAAAAAAAATACATTTAAAAAAGCTTTTACGAAAATACACTTACAATTGTTAAATTTGGAGGAAAACAACCGAGGGTCCACTGTATAAACGGAAAAAACCCTTTTTTCGAAAAAAAATTCATTCCAGAAGGCTTTGGGGCCGTTGGGGGAAAAGATAAGTGAATTTGTTCCCATAAGGAATAAAAAAAATTAAATTAGCCCTTTTTTAACCCCCCAAAAAAATACATTAAAAACCTTTTTACAATAATACACTTATATAATTGTTTGAGCTGGGAGCAGTACGAAACTGGGGGGCCCCACTGTACGTATAAAAACATGTAAAAAATTTTGTACTATAATAATAGATGTCGGAAAATCAATTCAAGACTTTCCCCAAAAATCACCTACCCCCCTATACTAAATACAGTGGCCCCCGGTTTCTTTTTTTTCATTCCAGAATCTGTTAAATGCCATTACCAAACGAATTTATCTCCTTAAGAAAAGTTGAAATAGACTAGTCCTTTTGCCCCCCCAAATTCACTTACAAAAGCATTTAAAAAAATAAACACAAAAAAAAGGGGAGTTTGGGGACCATCGTAAAGGGGGGACCACTGTACTCATACTGTAACAAATTTTTAAACCCAATGTTATTTTACTTAAGATAATCTCGTTTTATATTGTCATCCCCCTTTAACATTTTTGTTGCAATTTCATATCACCCCTATTGTCTCTAAAATTTTTGTATCATCATTTTGTTAATTTGAAATAAAATTTTAAAATAGAAGAAACTCAATAAATTTTTTAGAGGGCCGATCACCATGCCCAGCCCTTCTAGGGCAGGGTGGGGGCCAAGGGGGGGAGCTTGCTACCATCTGCGGCTCGAAGCCTGCCCTTCCCGCCCCCTCCTTGGGGGGGGGGTGGCAGACCAGAGGGGCCTGGGGAAATATCTTTTCCCAAAAGGCCCCGGGGAAATTTTGGTGGGTGGGCCCAGTTTTGGCCCCCCCTGAGGGGGCCCCATCCCGGGGGGGCTTTTTTGGCTCGCTCTCCCACGCCCGGGGGGGCCCGAGCCAGGCCCCCCTCTGGTAAAACCCGGGGGGGATTTTGGGGAATCAACACCCCCCCCCTCCTCCTCCTCTAGTATTGTTATTTTACTAGTATAGCATCAACATAATGTAACTTGAAATAAAAAAAACAACTAGAATATACTCAAACCAATTTCCCCCAGTATTGTCTTTTAATAGTATGTATAATCATATTGAATTTTTAAAAAAATATAACCCAGAATAAACTCAATCAATTTCTCTAGTAAAAAGTTTCTTAGTGAATAAGTCTTTAAAAAAAAACTGCCCCCCAAAGCCGGCATGCCAGTGGCCTCCGGGTTACAGTTTTTTTAATTTAATTTTCCAAAAAAATGTATACTTGTAACTTGATAAAAATAAAAATATTATTATTATTATTTATTTTTTTATTATTATTAAAAGGCTGTCACTAGATGGCAGTAATAAAAAAAGCTGGAGCGGTTATGGCCCCTTCCTTCCCCCGATGACATATTTTTTTTAATTTGAGTATATATCAGGTTTCTATGTTATTTATATTGTTTATTATGTCAATTAGATGAAGTATAGATAAATGGAGATTATTTTGGAAAAATTAAGAAATTTTGTCCTCCTCCAGAAATTTTTAAAAAAAGGGAAAAGACCACTAGCTGGGGGAAAAAGGGGCCCCAAAAAAAACCGAAAAAGACCCCCTTTTTTTTAAATTTTTTAGAGTATAAATAGTTCTAAATGAAATTTTTATTTTAATAATTTAAAAATTTTGTAGAAAATAAGGAAAAATTTAAATTCAAAAAATGAAGTAATCTT
Source organism: Cherax destructor (assembly GCA_009830355.1). Taxonomy (NCBI): domain Eukaryota; kingdom Metazoa; phylum Arthropoda; class Malacostraca; order Decapoda; family Parastacidae; genus Cherax; species Cherax destructor. The sequence goes on from WNWK01012859.1 coordinate 6,174, forward strand.
AGGCCTTGAGGTTGGAATATTGCTGCACACTAACAGCACCTTTAATGAAGGCAGGTGAAAAAAGGGTCTAGAAAATGTACAGAGAACCTTGACGGCACACAAAATGCAATAAAACACCCTTTTGGGGGAAACTTGAAGTTCCCTAAACCGTCCCGAATGAGGGGGGAAAAGAATATATACAAAAAACCTGGGGGGTTAGTACCAAACTTGCACACGAAAATCACTCCCCCTGAAAGCAAACAACTCAGCAGACGATGCAACATCCCCCAATGAAAAGCAGGGGTGCCCCCAGACGATAAGAGACAACACAATGTGTCGAGGTCCAAACTGTTAAAATGCCTCCCCTACATAATGGGATTACCAAAGCCCCCTGGTGTCTTCAAGCAGGCACTGGACAGGCACCTAAATTAGTACCTGACCAAACGGGGTGGTTGTACGTCGGTTTTCGTGGGGCCCCAGTAAAACCTTTTTATCGGGGCCCTGATCCACCATGAGGCCTGGTCACAGACCAGGCCGGGGGGGCATGGCCCCGGAACCCTCCCCCGGTATACCCAGGTATAATATATTAAATTCATCTTTTTGGATTTACAAAGTGGGAGGAACTATAAGAGAGAGGGTGAGGGGGGATCAACATTTCAGTAATTGTTTAGTAGTCATGATGGAGGGGCATCACACGGACATAAATGCTGTAATTCAGCAATTAAAAATAAATTTTATCTACTTATCACATTTTTTTTAAAAATGGTATTAGAATAAGAAAATAAAAAGAAGCAAAATAAAATGCCCAAATTAATAATAATTGACATTATATGGAGGCCAGTGGCAAAACCCGGATCTCCCTATTTAAAAAATCGGATAATAAAAACGTGAGGACCCAGAAATGTTGCCCTTAACCCCTTTGGGGGTTGGGGTGCCATACTAGCCCTTTTTTACAAGCGGGGTTGGTGCCGTATAGTACGCGAAACTGGGCCTCAAATTGCGGGAAATGGGGGGTGGCCTACATATGAAAGAAGGGTCTATGGGTCAGGGGCATAAAAAAAATCCGCCCACACACTACATAATAAAAAAAAAACTCGACCGCTTTTTCATTTAAAACAGTGATTGAAGCCTTTTTTCGTATTATTTATTGATGTATTCTCGTTTTCTTGGTCTCAGGGATAGAATGGAAGATATATTCAGAAATAGAGATATTTGATTGGTTTAACAATAAAGTACCTTGAAATTGAGTCAAAGTAGAAAAAATGTTTGATTTTCGCCGATGTTAAGAAAACAAACCCAAAAATGCTCCAATACACATCAACTGGCAAGTTAATTTTTTTTTCACAAGTGCGCTGATTTTTTATACCATTTTACAATGCAGTTGTATAAAAAAAGTAAATCTTTTTTTTTTTGTGAAAAAAATTCAAAATGGAAAGCAAAAGTAATGTAAGAGGGGCTGGGATGTACTAATAACAAAAGATGTTATTTAGTCCCCGGGAAATCTGCCTTGTTTTTGGGGGCCCTATTTTGAAATTGGACTTTTTTAAATTTTTGGAAATTGGCCAAATTGTCATTTTCGACCACTATTTTGGGTAGTTGAAATTGGTAAATGGGGAGTTTCCTGTACTAATCGATAGAAAATGGAGTTCAGCAAAATATTTTTTTTTTAGGGACTGAACAATGGAATTAAAATGGGGGCCAAATGGGTGAAATCGCCGATGCATAAACATTTTTTAGACCGATAACTTCCCCAAAGCATAATTCCAAGTTTTCATTCAAATTTCAAACTTTGGGGGCAATTTTGGGAAAAAAAATTTTTTATCATTTTTAAGAATTTTTTTTTTTTTTTTTTAAAAAAATTTTACCCCCAGAACGGCCCCGAAGGCCTGTCGCCCCCCAAAATTAAAAAAGGGAACCCCAAACAAAAACCCACTGGACAGGTTTTAGTGAAAGAACCATGAGCCCGAACAAGGATTGTAGTGAGAAGAAAAAAAACACCAGGAGAGCCACTCTCCTTCCAAGAAATAACATCCTCCCCCCTCTCCTCCACCTCCTGCTTCCAGTATGTCATTAGCCCCTCTGACGGTAAGAAGCAGTTAAATTTTCATTTACTTAATATTTCAGTTAAAGTTTCTTTTTTTAAATTTTTTTTTTTTGTATTTAGTATATTTTTTTTAAAAAATTTTTTTTTTCATTTGGGGGTGGAATGGATTAATTCTATTTACATTATTCTTTATTTAAAAACTGCTTTGGTTTATCCATTTTTTTTTTAACCACACTGGAGAATTAATTCGAAACTGTTAACACTGAATTACAGAAAATATCTACCTGGACGACGACAATAAGCTAACTCTCAATACTGACAAAAAATATTTCATTCAGTTTGGAAACAGAGCTACAAATGTTCCATAACATAATGTCAATGAATCCCCGTCACAAGACTCCCCGGGGGAAAATTCCCAAAAGGGAAACCACCCTGGTGCCTTAAATTCCAAACACATATACAAACAAATTTCTAAGAAATCCCCAAGACAGTAGGGATACTATCAAAGATATTACTATGTGCCCAACAGTCTCCTTGCACTGTATCATTCACTATCTACCCTTATTCACCTATGGAATTTGTGCATGGGGATCAACAATTAAATCACCTGAGACCACTAATACAAAAAGGCGCAGTCAGAATGATACAATTCCCACTCTAGACAGCATACTTCACCATATTCAAAAGTCTAAAACACTAGAAAAGATACTCACACTTTTTCTTGTCCTACTACTAGAACTCTAAACTCAAATTAAACCCTCAGCTCAAATTCTCCTCCACCAACTTAACGGGGCCTGACCATAACCAAGAAAAGATCAAATTTTTTATAACCCCGAGTCAAATCACCCTGTAAAAATTTATCCATAATGGCTAAAATCGGGGAAATTTATCCAAATCTAAAATAACCTGGTCTAACATCAATTTAATTCTTCTCAAAAACACCTACTCACCTAAACAAAAATACTTCTACTTTAACTTAACGCTCCCGTGTTATTTTCCCATTATAATTTCCATATTTTATTGATTTAACCATCCTGCAAAAACACTTTCACCTTGTCAAATTTAAATCCCAATTTTAAATTTGAAAATTTTTATCTGTTATAAAAAAAGTAATGTTTTAAATAAAAAAAACTCAATCAATTTTTCAGTATTAACCCCGACTGTTTGGGCGTATATATACGTCTTACGAGCCCCCCTGTTTCTGGCCATCTATCGCCTAAATTCTGGGCCTCAAACCAAGCAGAAAAAGCTGGTAGGCCCATGTGTGAGGAAAAGGGGCTGTGTGGTCAGTGTGCTCAGTATAAAAATCGGGGAGCCAGTGTTGCATTGTGGTTGATCGTGCATGATTATTTGTGTTCGTGGTGACGGAAGTCAGAGTCGTCTTGCGTCACTAACATAAACCTCGCCTTCCTCACAATGAATCTAATGAAGAACACAAGATGCAGTACAGTGAATGAAGAGTTATACAGCGCTGCTACAAATAAATATGATGTAACTGTGGAGTGACCATCTACGACACAGTGCCAACAGTGGTGTCACCGTCTACGACACAGTGCCATCTATTAGGTCGCCGTCTACGACACAGTGCCAACTGTGGAGGTCACCATCTACACGGCACAGTGCCAACTGTGGGGTCACCATACTCCGACACAGTGCCAGCTGTGGGGGTCACCATCTCCACGACACAGTGCCAACTGTAGGGGTCACCATCTCCACGACACAGTGCCAACTGTGGGGGTCACCATCTCCACGACACAGTGCCAGCCATCGGGGTCACCATCTCCCACGACACAGTGCCAGCTGTCAGGGGGTCACCATCTCCCGACACAGTGCCAGCTGTGGGGGTCACCATCTCCACGACACAGTGCCAGCTGTGAGGTCACCATCTCCACGACACAGTGCCAACTGTGGGGGTCTCATCTCCACGACACAGTGCCAACTGTGGGGTCACCATCTCCGACACAGTGCCAACTGTGGTCACCATCTCCGACATTGCCAACTGTGGGGGTCGCCATCTCCACGACACAGTGCCAGCTGTGGGGTCACCATCTCCACGACACAGTGCCCGGCTGTGGGGGTCACCATCTCCACGACACATTGCCAACTGTGGGGTCACCATCTCCACGACACCGGAGTGCCAGCTGTGGGGTCATTATCTCCCGGCACAGTGCCAACTGTGGGGTCACCATCTCCACGACACAGTGCCAGCTGTGGGGTCACCATCTCCAGGACACCGAGGTACTTGAAGTCTGCGCTCATTAATTTTTATGTAAATGTTCCTTCTTGTCGGTGACCCAGACACCATTACTGCCCCATCTTACATCACGGATGAACCCATTACCACCCCATCACCCACCACACAAATAGACCCATTACTGCACCCCATCACCACCACACGAATGAACCCATTATGAGTCGTGGGAGCGACGCTAACACACTTCTCTTAATGAAGTTAGGCCTTGCAAGTCTTATTTTATCTCCTGGGACACAGTATGTGACCACTTCTTCCATGTCTGCTGTATATCAATGAACAGGAATTAGAGTTCTTAAGGGAGCAGTAAGCCATTAGAATAAACAGTAAAGTAAAAAGTAGAGGGTAGGTTTCTGGCAAGGATCCTCTTTAGCTAGTACACAATAGCATATAGGATCACTCTATCAGTGTTGGTCTTTTTAAAATCACAAAGGACCTGGAGAGAGTTCATCAAACAATATAAAAAGTTAAGGTCATATTGTGACGAGTTTGAAAGTTTGAGATGAGAGTATCCCTCTATTGTTTACCTGGAGTTTACCTGGAGAGTTTCGGGGGTCAACGCCCCCGCGGCTCGGTCTGAGACCAGTCTTCATGGTGGATCAGGGTCTGATCAACCAGTACTTTGCTGAAGAAAGCCAGCAGCAATCTCTTTAAATATTTGTGGTCATTATGTAAGAGGATCTATGGATTGTTTTAGCCAGGCTGTCATGGGGCTGAGCCCCGGAGGCTTGTCATGGGGGCTGAGCCTCCCGGGCTTGTCATAGAGGCTGAGCCCCCTGGCTGTCATGGGGCTGAGCCCCGGGCTTGTCATGGGGCTGGGCCCCAGGCTTGTCATGGGGCTGAAGCCTCCCGGGCTTGTCATGGGGGCTGAGCCCCCGGGCTTGTCATGGGGGCTGAGCCCCCGGGCTTGTCATGGGGGCTGGGAGCCCCAGGCTTGTCATAGGGCTGAGCCCCCGAAGCTGTCATGAGGCTGAGCCTCCCGGGCTTGTCATGGGGCTGAGCCCCGGAGGCTGTCATGGGGGCTGAGCCCCGGGCTTGTCATGGGGGCTGAGCACCGGGGCTTGTCATGGGGGCTGAGCCCCGGAGCTGTCATGGGGCTGAGCCTCGGGCTTGTCATGGGGGCTGAGCCTCCCGGGCTTGTCATGGGGCACAGGCCCCGGGCTTGTCATAGGGGGGCTGAGCCCCCGGGCTTGTCATGGGGGCTGAGCCTCCCGGGCTTGTCATGGGGCTGAGCCCCCCGGGCTTGTCATGGGGGCTGAGCCCCCGGGCTTGTCATGGGGGGCTGAGCTTCCCGGGCTTGTCATGGGGGCTGAGCCCCGGGCTTGTCATGGGGGGCGGGCGCCGGGCTTGTCATGGGGCTGAGCCTCCCGGAGGCTTGTCATGGGGCTGAGCCTCCCGGGGCTGTCATGGGGCTGAGCCCCCGGGAGCTTGTCATGGGGGCTGAGCCGGGAAGCTGTCATAGGGGGCTGAGCCTCCGGGCTTGTCATGGGGCTGAGCCCCAGGCTGTCATGGGGGCTCAGCCCCGGGCTTAATCATGGGGGCTGAGCCCCGGAGGCTTGTCATGGGGGCTGAGCCCCGGGGCTGTCATGTGGGCTGAGCCCCAGGAGGCTTGTCATGAGCTGAGCCCCCGGGCTGTCATGGGGCTGAGCCCCGGGCTGTCATAGGGGCTGAGCCCCGGGCTTGTCATGGGGGGCTGAGCCGGGCTTGTCATAGGGGCTGAGCCCCAGGCTTTATCATGGGGGGCTGAGCCTCCGGGCTTGTCATGGGGCTGAGCCTCCCGGAGGAAGCATCATGGGGCTGGGCGCCGGGCTTGTGGGGCTGGGCCCCGGGCTTGTCATGGGGGCTGAGCCCCGCAGGCTGTCATGGGGACTGAGCCTCCCGGGCTGTCATGGGGCTGAGCCAGGCGTCAGGGGCTGAGCTGAAGCTGTCATGGGGGCTGAGCCCCAGGCTTGTCATGGGGGCTGAGCCCCCGGAGGCTTGTCATGTGGGCTACCTGACCCCGGGCTTGTCATGAGGCTGAGCCCCAGGCTTGTGTCATGGGGCTGAAGGCGGGCCCTGTCATGGAGGCTGAGCCCCAGGCTGTCATGGTGGCTGAGCCTCCCGGGCTTGTCATGGGGCTGAGCCCCCGGGCTGTCATGGGGGCTGAGCCTCCCGGAGCTTGTCATGGGGGCTGAGCCCCAGGCGGAGAAACTTGTCATGGGGGCTGAGCCCCGGGAAGCTGTCATGGGGGCTGAGCCCCGGGATTGTCATGGGGGCTGAGCCCCCGGGCTTGTCATGGGGGGCTGGACCTCCCGGGCTTGTCATGGGGGCTGACCCCGGGCTTCCACTTCTCCAAACGTTATTAGAAAGTTAACATAGTTGCTTAATATTCCTGCAAATTGAAGAGGTGTTACAGATGTTGATGATAAATGATAAATGTTAAAGGACCATTTAACTCAATTAATCTGGTTATGATAACCTGCAGCTCTAGGTCACATCTTACAAGGCCGTTTTGAAGGGCCTTTAATTGTACAGAGAAAAAAAAATGAACGGACGATTACACTCATATCAATCAGGAGACATAGTATATCCAATTCTACGTCAGTTTAACAATACACAAATAAAGAAACATAAATTGACGTTTCGGTCGAGTCGGACCAGAAACGTCATTTCTGTTGTGTATTGTTTAGTCCTATGTTGTTCTCAACGTTAGTTTCTGTGGTTTCTCGTAGTGTATCAGAAAGCCATTTCCCCCGTGATGCATCTGACTACTGGTGGGGTAGACTTGTCTTGATTAATACATAGCCATGCAGATACCTGCCCTCTGAAGTTGTTATAACTATGGTTATAGTCGCAACCATATTTACAAGGGAGTGGACCGGTAAGCCAGTGGAAGGCATCGGTCATATGACCAGAAGCTCCAGCTGTGGGTCATCAAATGACTAAGACCCTCGTCAGGAAACACTTGGCTATTTCTTGACAAAATCTTACCTAACCTCACCTGTTGTTGTTGTCTTTATTAATGCTCATTTTCACCATGTGCCAAAATTATTACCCTGAAAGAACGTCGCAAAATTTCAAAATACTTTCCTATAATCCTTTCACCTAACTGAGTCAGACCTATACAAGCAGAATTTAGAAGGGGTATACTTCTGCTTAACAGTCGCCTTATTGTACCAAGTAACAGTCACTGGGTTTCACCATATAGTTGCTCAAGCTTCAAGATATCCGTAAGATGTATTACTTTAAACTTATCAAGTGCAAGTTTGTTAAGACAAGCTGACGAGTATGTAGGTGAGCTACAGTAGCTGACAGTATTAGGTGGGAGCTACAGTGTGACAGTATGCTGGAGTGAGAGATACAGTAGCTGACAGTATGTAGGTGAGAATACAGTAGCTGACAGTATGTAGGTGAGCTACAGTAGCTGGCAGTATTTAGGTGAAACTACAGTAGCTGACAGTATGTAGGTGAGAGTTACAGTAGCTGACAGTGTAGGTGAGAGTTACAGTAGCTGGCAGTATGTAGGTGAGAGCTACAGTGGCCTGGCAGTATGTAGGTGGGAGCTACAGTAGCTGGCAGTGGTGTGTAGCCCAGGTGAGCTACGGTAGCTGACGGTAATAGCCAGGTGAAGGCTACGGTAGCTGACAGTATGTAGGTGAGGAGTTTCGGTAGCTGACAGTATGTAGGTGAGAGCTACAGTAGCTGACGTATGTGATGAGCACAGTAGCTGGCAGTATGTAGGTGAAGTTACAGTAGCTGACAGTATGTAGGTGAGAGATACAGTAGCTGACAGTAATAGGTAAGAGCTACAGTAGCTGGCAGTGTTAGGTGAGAGCTACAGTAGCTGGCAGTATGTAGGTGAGAGCTACAGTAGCTGACAGTATGTGGGTGAGGCTACAGTAGCTGGCCGGTATGTAGGTGAGGAGCTACAGTAGCTGACAGTATGTAAATTGAGAGCTACAGTAGCTGGCGAGTATGTAGGTGAGAGCTGCAGTAGCTGGCAGTATGTAGGTGAGAGATACAGTAGCTGGCAGTATGTAGGTGAGGAAGGCTACAGTAGCCCCCAACAGTATCTTAGGTGAGAATACAGTAGCTGACAGTATGTAGGTGAGAGCTACAGTAGCTGGCAGTATGTAGGTGAGCTACAGTAGCTGGCAGTATGTGATTGAGCTACAGTAGCGGCAGTATGTGAGTGAAACTGGTAGCTGGCAGTATGTAGGTGAGGACTACAGTAGCGCTGGCAGTATGTGTAGGTGAGAGATACAGTAGCTGGCAGTATGTAGGTGAGAGCTACAGTAGCTGGCAGTATGGGTGAAGGCTACAGTAGCTGGCAGTATGTAGGTGAGAGATACAGTAGCTGGCAGTATGTAGGTGAGAGCTACAGTAGCTGGCAGTATCTGGAAATGAGCTACAGTAGCTGGCAGTATGTATATAGATATAGCTTATATTTTTTAATTGCTGTGGATGTTATTTTAAAAGATTCTAATGCTGAGTTTTCTGTCTCTTTCAGGTAAATAGCAATGAAGACGATGAACATCATGGACAACAATGTTTTTGATGATGTGGCATAAACATCGAGGATATTGACTAATATAACTCTTCAACGACTATAATAGAAATGACGATCTTAAATGTACGTTATTTTTATATGAAGAAAAATAAAATTAATAATAATAACAATAATAATGATAACAAAAAATATGTAATTATGGATTTCGAACTTTGACCTTTGTGGGTTCTAAATGTTTTAGACACATCCAAATGTCCGTCTTAAAGGCTTCAACATATAGCGCTCAACTGAGTGTTGGTTACCCAAACAAAACCATTCTGAGCCGGAACAAACTTGACGCTTGGATAAGCGAGTGACAGGAAAAACGGAATAGTTGTTATTGTAGCCAGCTGGCAGTGGCTAGAGCGTCGCTCTGGAGTTTTATGACTCTCCTGACCTCGAGTTCTAACCCCGCCAGTGGTATGGTCAGTTCTTAGTACCAACACACTTCACAATGTACATACATGATCACGAGTGAGTTAACATCTAAAATGATAATTTTTGCAGATGGCATAAAATTGGAAAAACAGAAGGAATATCAAAACAGTGTAGTAACTGTTGAGACTAATCTGGACAGGCTGGCGTTTGTGGTCAGAGACGTGGAAGATGGTCTCAACGAAGACAAAAGCACAGTAATGAATTCTGGGCATGACTGAAGCTCTCGACAGAATGAAGGTGCTAGGTTTCATAGCTGAAACAGGCCACACATCACCAGACACCTGTCTGTCTCTCTGGTGAACTTGATAGACAGTATCTTGAATGTGTTGTCAGTTAAACTCGCACCATCACTGAATAACTTGTCCAGACTCAAACACGAAAGAACTATTTGAAATGCTGAATAATTCTATAACTTGAACAATGGAATAAAACTGCGAGGAAGAAGATGCAACACGAAAGTATGATTTTTTTTTCAAAAGTATGACTTATTGCCCAACGGTGGTCCTTTCTTCTTAAGTGGGCGTGACTTGGACCTGCCTAGCATGAGCCAGCAGACCTGCACTGCTGCTCCTTTCTTATGTTCTTACAGGTAAAAGAAATCAAGTACTACCAGCATGTGTGAAGGGGTTGCCAGAGTTGCCAAGACCAACATCGTCACAATAAATCATCTACCAATCACTATTTATGGTCAGCTCAAAGTGTGTTGTATGCACAAAGGAAAAAAAAAAAAAGACAAAAATTTGACAGTGACCAGCTAGGTCAGGGTGGTGAGGAGGACAGGAATGAGATGTTTCCTCATTCTCCCTAAGCCACTAAACCACAGGGACAGTCACATACATACAATTGATGGAGCAAACTGAAGTCAACAAATTCCTGTTTATATGTTCAGCGATTGTATCCAGAACGTTCAGTGTACAATGAGTTGTGATAGCAGAACTGGTGATAACCCTGAGTGAACAATTCGCACACAGTTCTGTGAGTATTTCATCAAATTAATCGAATATTTTCCACTATAATCTACATAATTACTATCACATTTGTGATCCGTTTCGTGGTGAAGTCTTTGATCTTTCCTTAATTCATGGTATAACTTAACAATCTTTGATGACAATTGTTGTTGTAGAGGTCTGAGCAAAGCTCAGACCTCTACTAACAATAATTGGATTATAATAATTTATAATCATTAAATTTTACTAAATGACTGTTGTGAAATAATGCAGATGGAAAACACTGACTTGCCAAGATAATAACATTCTCACAGAAGTCAGGAAGCTTTCCATTAAAATTTACCTGAAAGCTTACCTGACACTTCTACCCAAAACATTTCTAAATACACAGACATACAATCTGTGGACAAACTAAGGATGAAGCAGGAATGCTGCTATACACTAACATTCAAGGCAGGTGAAATTGCAGATCTAGAGAATAATACAGAGAACCTTCACTGCACGTATTAGTTCAGTCAAGCACCTTAATTACTGAGAACGTTTGAAGTTCTAGAACTGTACTCCCTGGTATACAAGCTTGAGGTACATCATAATCTACACCTGGAAAATCCTAGAGGGACTGGCCTAAATCTGCACACAAACACTCCCTACAAAAAGCATGAGGCTCGGTAGACAATGCAACATACCCCTAAGCAGGGTGCCGTGAGTACACTAAGAGAAAACACAGTAAGTCCCGGGGCCCAAGACTGTTCCAGCAGCTTCCCATCATATACCTTTGATATACCTTTGAAGGTTTCGAGTATCTGCATATACTGAGCCCGGCCATGGGCCAGGCTCGTCTGGTGCTAACCTGGTCAGCCAGGTGCTGCTGGGCCCGCTGCCATATCCCATCACAGCCTGGTTGATCTGGCACCTGGTGAATATTTGTCAGTTTCCTCTTGAGGAAAAACTACACTGGTTCCAGCCGTGTTTCAAGGATATCTTCTGGTAAGATGTTGAATCTGATCTGGGACCCCGGATGTTAATAAAGTGCTCCCATGTGTCACACTTTTCTTTCTAACTGAGTTATTTTGCACTTTCTCCCATATCTCTCACTCCAGTATGTTGTTATGGCAGTGTGCAGATTTGGAGACCAGGCCCTCCAAGTACTTTCCATGTATATATTATCATGTATCTCTCTCTCCTCCGCTCCAATGAGTACATGTTTAAGACTTGAAGGCGTTCCCAATAATTTAGATGTTTCAATGGCTCAATGTGAGCCGTAAACGATCTCTGGATTTGTTCCAGCTCTGATATTTCTCCTGCCCTGAACGGGGCCGTCAGCACTGAGCAGTATTTAAGTGAGGGGCACTAGCGATTGAATAGTGTCACCATCGGCATTATTTCCCTTGTTTTGAAAGTTCTCCAATACCCACCCCGTCATCTTCCTGGCTGTTGTAGGAATCTTTGTCTTGTTATGGTCTTTAAACGACAGATCAGCAGACACTCTAGTATTCCCAGTCCTTTGCGTGTTCCTTTCGTTCTATGTGGTGACCCTCTTGCGTTTTGTATATAGTGTTCCTTTTAGGTTCTTCATTTTTCCATACCTAAACATGGAGGAAACTTATCTGCATTAGAACGTCATGTTGTTCTCCACTGCCCACTGGAAAAACCCTGCTTATGTCCTCCTGTAATTTTCAGTGTCCTCTACCGTAGTGACTTTCATGCTTATTTTAGTGTCATCTGCAAATGAGATGCAAGAAACGCTGGGTGTTTTATCTATATCTGTATGGATGAGAAACAGCAGGGTGCCAGGACAGTGTGGGGCACTGAGCTTTTGACTCCGCTGATGCTGGATCTTGCCCTGTTCACTACTACTTTTTGTGTTCTGTGTGTTTAGGAACTCAAAAATCCATCTCCCTTCCTTCCCTGTAATGCCTATGGCCCTCATTTTGTGCGCTATCACTCCATGATTGCATTTGTCAAGCACCTTTGCAAAATCTGTGTAAATCTACATCTGCGTTTTTTTTTTTTTTTTTGGTCGTCCTCAATGCCTCCCGTAATTCTGTCATAATGGTTCAGCAGCTGCGACAGGCATGATCGACCCGCTCTAAAAAGCCATGCTGGTTCGGGTTATGTTAGTTGTGCTGGTCCATAGACTTTGTAATCTGCCGTCTCATCACTCATCTTTCAGCGTGCGGCCAGCAGCCAACAGCCCTAGTTGATCAAGCTGATCCGCAGGCTGGTCGTTGACCCCAACAACCTCAGGTATGTCACAACTTCAATAAAAACTTACTGACTGAACATCTGCATAAAGTTTTGAGACTCACGAGAACATTGAACAAACTTAATGTTCACTTCCTAAACAAAGCCTCAACAGTCACATCAAGTAAATAAAAAGTTTTTTAAATATAGCGTTAATAACTTCTAAACTTTGATCTGGATGGATTCAACGTGGGAAAAAAACTGTTTTTATGCACCTGTATTTCCTAACGTGATTTAGAATTCTCAATTCTGTAACTCATATTTTCTGTATAATAAAATATAAAGCGAAAAAGGTTGTGTTATATATATTTACGCTAATCAGTTATTTGAAATTTGGAAACAGTGACCTTTGGTAGTAAAACAGACTAGTCGTTTTTATAGTATGCTCTCACCTTCCTGTCCACTCACCTTCCTGTCACTCATCACTTCCTGTCCTGCCTTCCTGTCCACTCACCTTCCTGTCCACCACCTTCTGTCACTCACCTTCTCATCCATACCTTCCTGTCCACTCACCTTCCCTGTCCACCACCTTCCTGTCCACTCACCTTCCTGCCCACCTACCTTCCTGTCCATTCACCTTCCTGTCCACTCACCTTCCTTCCCACCCACCTTCCTGTCCACCCACCTTCCTGTCCACTCACCTTCCTGTCCACTCACCTTCCTGTCCACTCACCTTCCTGTCCACTCAATTTCCTTTCCACTCACTTTCCTGTCCACCCACCTTCCTGTCCACTCACCTTTCTGTCCACTCACCTTCCTGTCCACCCACCATCCTGTTCACCCACCATCCTGTCCACCCACCTTCCTGTCCACCCACCTTCCTGTCCACCCACCTTCCTGTCCACTCACCTTCCTGTCCACCCACCTTCCTGTCCACCCACCCTTCCTGTCCACTCCACCTTCCTGTCCCACCCCTCCTGTCCACTCACCTTCCTGTCACCACACCCTCCTGTCCCACCCACCTTCCTGTCCACTCACCTTGTCCACCCACCTTCCTGTCCACTCACCTTCCTGTCCACCCACCTTCCTGTCCATCCACCTTCCTGTCCACTCACCTTCCTGTCCACTCACCTTCCTGTCCACTCACCTTCCTGTCCACTCACCTTCCTGTCCACTCACCTTCCTGTCCACCCACCTTCCTGTCCACTCACCTTCCTGTCCACCCACCTTCCTGTCCACTCACCTTCCTGTCCACTCACCTTCCTGTCCACCCACCTTCCTGTCCACTCACCTTCCTGTCCACTCACCTTCCTGTCCACTCACCTTCCTGTCCACTCACCTTCCTGTCCACTCACCTTCCTGTCCACCCACCTTCATGTCCTCACCTTCCTGTCCACTCACCTTCCTTGTCCACCCACATTCCTGTCCACTCACCTTCCTGTCCACTCACCTTCCTGTCCACTCACCTTCCTGTCCACCCACCTTCCTGTCCACTCACCTTCCTGTCCACCTACCTTCCTGTCCACTCACCTTCCTGTCCACTCACCTTCCTGTCCACTCACCTTCCTGTCCTCCAAAGTGAACACTCTTCCCTCTTACATCTCCATTTCCTTCAATTATTAAAGCTGGAGTTGTAATCACATTGTGGTTATGTTAGAATAAATGTCGTCATCAACTCAGTGTTGTGTTGCTTCGTGTCATCAACTCAGTGTTGTGTTGCTTCGTGTCATCAACTCAGTGTTGTGTTGCTTCGTGTCATCAACTCAGTGTTGTGTTGCTTCGGGTCATCATCAACTTAGTGTTGTGTTGCTTCGTGTCATCAACTCAGTGTTGTGTTGCTTCGGGTCATCATCAACTCAGTGTTGTGTTGCTTCGGGTCATCATCAACTCAGTGTTGTGTTGCTTCGGGTCATCATCAACTCAGTGTTGTGTTGCTTCGTGTCATCATCAACTCAGTGTTGTGTTGCTTCGTGTCATCATCAACTCAGTGTTATGTTGCTTCGGGTCATCATCAACTCAGTGTTGTGTTGCTTCGTGTCATCATCAACTCAGTGTTGTGTTGCTTCGGGTCGTCATCAACTCAGTGTTGTGTTGCTTCGTGTCATCATCAACTCAGTGTTGTGTTGCTTCGGGTCGTCATCAACTCAGTGTTGTGTTGCTTCGTGTCATCATGAACTCAGTGTTGTGTTGCTTCGGGTCGTCATCAACTCAGTGTTGTGTTGTTTTGTGTCATCAACAACTCAGTGTTGTGTTGCTTCGTGTCATCATCAACTCAGTGTTGTGTTGCTTAGTGTCATCAACAACTCAGTGTTGTGTTGCTTCGTGTCATCATCAACTCAGTGTTGTGTTGCTTAGTGTCATCATCAACTCAGTGTTGTGTTGCTTAGTCATCAACAACTCAGTGTTGTGTTGCTTCTTGTCATCAACAGTAATATTTCTTAGTAATGTACAGTAGTGGTTCTGGATATATAACATTCATACTTATTGTATAAAAACTATCAATTGAGTTATTATTATATTTTGCTTTGTGAAACAACTGTAGGAACACTAAAGTCACTTTCTGTTTATTAAATGTAGAATCAAAAACTAAAAGAGGATTTATTGAGACGGTTTAGTTATGTAGAGTTAATGAAGGAAGATAGTGACGAAGAGGGTCTTTATGTGGGGTGCAATGGAAGAAGATGCGCGTATATGAGAGGTTGTCAGGAGAGTGTTTATGGTCTTGAGCTTGCAACTCCTGTTATAGTTTTCGGGATTTGAGTTGTTGTTTGAGTTTGAGCAGAGTGACACTTACTGAGTGATTCCAGGTTAACCTTGTTGATGTTGGGAGGTAGGAAGAAGAGTGTCTACATTGTGTACATCAAGTGATGTAGATGTTTGCTGCGTCAGCACTGACGTCTCTTAATCAACACCCATGGAACAAGTGATGGTCAGTGTGATTGTTTGGGTAACCTTGGTGGACATTACCTACCGTCAACATAACTTATGTATACCACTGATATACCTTTGATGAGTTCCAACCTGGTTCAAAGCCGGCCAGAGCCCGGCTTTCAACCAGGCTCGTCTGGTGCTCGTATTTAAAAAGTACCCGTTTGTGTTAACGGGAATTGAGCTGCGGCTCTTGGGCCTCTCTACTTAAATTTTACAATACAAGTGTTTGTGTACGCACGCAACGAGCGTTACAATGATCTTTAGTAAAGAGGCTTTAGGTTAATAGTCACACTAACTGTGATAATTCTTCATTTCTATGCACAGCACCTGTTGTGCCTCTCACCTGCGCCCGCAAAACATTTCTACCTAACAAAGGGATGTACTTGCGGACTGCTGACTCTCAATACAGTAAGACCTGAGTTTAAACCGGTTTTTTCTGCCTCTGGCTACCCAGAAGAATGGTCTGGGGGGGTTGTGTGGTCTGGGGAGGTTGTGTGGTCTGGGGAGGTTGTGTTGTCTGGGGAGGTTGTGTGGTATGGGGAGGTTGTGTTGTCTGGGGAGGTTGTGTGGTCTGGGGAGGTTGTGTGGTCTGGTGAGGTTGTGTTGTCTGGGGAGGTTGTGTGGTCTGGGGAGGTTGTGTTGTCTGGGGAGGTTGTGTGGTCTGGGGAGGTTGTGTGGTCTGGTGAGGTTGTGTGGTCTGGGCAGGTGTGTGAGAGGGTGTGTTGTACAGGGAAGGGTGTGTTGTACAGGGTAGGGTGTGTTTTACAGGGGAGGGTGTGTTGTTCAGGGTAGGGCGTGTTGTACAGGGTAGGGTGTGTTGTACAAGGTAGGGTGTGTTGTACAAGGGAGAGTGTGTTGTACAGTGTAGGGTGTGTTGTGCAGGGTAGGGTGTATTGTACAAGGGAGGGTGTGTTGTACAGGGGATATGTTGTACAGAGGAAGGTGTGTTGTACAGGAGAGGGTGTGTTGTACAGGGAAGGGTATGTTGGCAGGGGAGGGTGTGTTGTACAGGGTAGGGTGTGTTGTACAGGGAGTGTGTGTTGTACAGGAGAGGGTGTGTTGCACAAGGGAGGGTGTGTTGTACAAGGGAAAGTGTGTTGTACAGGGTAAGGTGTGTTGTACAGGGGAGGGTGTGTTGGCAGGGTTTAGATAAGGGTCTTGCTAGAGTCTGGACATACTGTATTAAACCTCTAATATTCCCTCGCGAATTTCAAATGTAATTCCTTGTTACACCTTTTTACATGACGTAACACTCAAGTTACGTGACATAACACTCAAGTTACGTGACATAACACTCAAGTTACGTGACATAACACTCAAGTTACGTGACATAACACTCAAGTTACGTGACATAACACTCAAGTTACGTGACATAACACTCAAGTTACGTGACATAACACTCAAGTTACGTGACATAACACTCAAGTTACGTGACATAACAATCAAGTTACGTGACATAACACTCAAGTTACGTGACATAACACTCAAGTTACGTGACATAACACTCAAGTTACGTGACATAACACTCAAGGATCACCTAAGATCCACGAAGTATCACCTAACACTCAAGTATGAACTAATTGACACGATATATCACGTAACACCCATGGAGCACCCACGTAACACCCACGTAACACCCACGAAACACAAATAACACACACATAACACCCACGTAATACTTGTAACACACATAACACCCACGAAACACAAATAACACACATAACACCCAAGAAACACAAATAACACACACACATAACACCCACGAAGCACATGTAACACCCTCGGTAGACGTGTAACACTCACATAATACCCACCAAATACTTGTAACACCCACGAAACACATGTAACACCCACATAATACCCACCAAATACTTGTAACACCCACGAAACACATGTAACACCCACATAATACCCACGAAATACTTGTAACACACACGAAACATATGTAACAACCACATAATACCCACGAAATACTTGTAACACACACACGAAACATATGTAACACCCACATAATACCCACAAAATACTTGTAACACACACGAAACACATGTAACACCCACATAATACCCGCGAAATACTTGTAACACACACGAAACATATGTAACTCCCGCGAAACAGCCACAAAACGTGTAACATCCGCAAAACACATGTAACACCCACGAAACTCTACGTAACACATGTAACACCACGTAACACATGTAACAGCCAGGTAACACCAGGTAATAGCCAGGTATCAAGGTAATGTTTCTGGTTTACTTTCTAGAAAAACTATTTTAAAAGTGATTTATTGTTCTTTTTTATAATGTTGCTGGAAGTTGTAGTATTTAATTAGCACCTGTATGAGTACGTCCGTCCGTCCGTCCGTCCGTCCGTCCGTCCGTCCGTCCGTCCGTCCGTCCGTCCGTCCGTGCCTCCGCCGAGCTTTAGTAATCGCTCACAGAGGAAACTTGGAGAGTTGCAGTTGTAGTGTTGATGTATGTTAGAAAACCAGTGTTGCTGCAGGTGTGTGTAGACAGCAGGTGTGTAGACAGCAGGTGAGAGAAGACAGCAGGTGTGTGTAGACAGCAGGTGAGTCAAGACAGCAGGTGTGTGTAGACAGCAGGTGAGTCAAGACAGCAGGTGTGTGTAGACAGTAAGTGAGTCAAGACAGCAGGTGTGTGTAGACAGTAGGTGAGTCAAGACAGCAGGTGTGTGTAGACAGCAGGTGTGTGTAGACAGCAGGTGAGTCAAAACAGCAGTTGTGTGTAGACAGCAGGTGAGAGAAGACAGCAGGTGTGTGTAGACAGCAGGTGAGTCAAGACAGCAGGTGTGTGTAGACAGCAGGTGAGTCAAGACAGCAGGTGTGTGTAGACAGCAGGTGAGTCAAGACAACAGGTGTGTGTAGACAGCAGGTGAGTCAAGACAGCAGGTGAGTCAAGACAGCAGTTGTGTGTAGACAGCAGGTGAGTCAAGACAGCAGGTGTGTGTAGACAGCAGGTGAGTCAAGACAGCAGGTGTGTGTAGACAGCAGGTGAGTCAAGACAGCAGGTGTGTGTAGACAGCAGGTGAGTCAAGACAGCAGGTGTGTGTAGACAGCAGGTGAGTCAAGACAGCAGGTGTGTGTAGACAGCAGGTGAGTCAAGACAGCAGGTGTGTGTAGACAGCAGGTGAGTCAAGACAGCAGGTGTGTGTAGACAGCAGGTGAGTCAAGACAGCAGGTGTGTGTAGACAGCAGGTGAGTCAAGACAGCAGGTGTGTGTAGACAGCAGGTGAGTCAAGACAGCAGGTGAGTCAAGACACAGTGTCACGCTCAGGCAACACATAAAATTCAAGACAATAGAGAGCAGAAGAAACAAGTGCAGCACTGCTTGTTGCTCAGCACTGCTTGTTGCTCAGCACTGCTTGTTGCTCAGCACTGCTTGTTGCTCAGCACTGCTTGTTGCCCAGCACTGCTTGTTGCTCAGCACTGCTTGTTGCTCAGCACTGCTTGTTGCTCAGCACTGCTTGTTGCTCAGCACTGCTTGTTGCTCAGCACTGCTTGTTGCCCAGCACTGCTTGTTGCTCAGCACTGCTTGTTGCTCAGCACTGCTTGTTGCTCAGCACTGCTTGTTGCTCAGCACTGCTTGTTGCTCAGCACTGCTTGTTGCTCAGCACTGCTTGTTGCCCAGCACTGCTTGTTGCCCAGCACTGCTTGTTGCTCAGCACTGCTTGTTGCTCAGCACTGCTTGTTGCTCAGCACTGCTTGTTGCTCAGCACTGCTTGTTGCTCAGCACTGCTTGTTGCTCAGCACTGCTTGTTGCCCAGCACTGCTTGTTGCCCAGCACTGCTTGTTGCTCAGCACTGCTTGTTGCTCAGCACTGCTTGTTGCTCAGCACTGCTTGTTGCTCAGCACTGCTTGTTGCTCAGCACTGCTTGATGCTCAGCACTGCTTGTTGCTCAGCACTGCTTGTTGCTCAGCACTGCTTGTTGCCCAGCACTGCTTGTTGCTCAGCACTGCTTGTTGCTCAGCACTGCTTGTTGCTCAGCACTGCTTGATGCTCAGCACTGCTTGTTGCTCAGCACTGCTTGTTGCTCAGCACTGCTTGTTGCTCAGCACTGCTTGTTGCTCAGCACTGCTTGTTGCTCAGCACTGCTTGTTGCTCAGCACTGCTTGTTGCTCAGCACTGCTTGTTGCCTCAGCACTGCTTGTTGCTCAGCACTGCTTGTTGCTCAGCACTGCTTGATGCTCAGCACTGCTTGTCAGCACTTGTTGCTCAGCACTGCTTGTTGCTCAGCACTGCTTGTTGCTCAGCACTGTTGTTGCCCAGCACTGCTTGTGCTCAGCACTGCTTGATGCTCAGCACTGCTTGTTGCTCAGCACTGCTTGTTGCTCAGCACTGCTTGTTGCTCAGCACTGCTTGATGCTCAGCACTGCTTGTTGCTCAGCACTGCTTGTTGCTCAACTGTTGTTGCACTGCTTGTTGCTCAGACTGTTTGTTGCTCAGCACTGCTTGATGCTCAGCACTGCTTGATGCTCAGCACTGTTTGAGTGCTCTCAGCACTGCTTGTTGCTCAGCACTGCTTGATGCTCAGCACTGCTTGTGCTCAGCACTGTTGTTGCTCAGCACTGCTTGTTGCTCAGCACTGCTTGTTGCTCAGCATCTTGATGCTCAGCACTGCTTGATGCTCAGCACTGCTTGATGCTCAGCACTGCTTGATGCTCAGCACTGCTTGATGCTCAGCACTCTTGTTGCTCAGTACTTTGTTGCTCAGCACTGCTTGTTGCTCAGCACTGCTTGATGCTCAGCACTGCTTGATGCTCAGCACTGCTTGTTGCTCAGCACTGCTTGATGCTCAGCACTGCTTGTTGCTCAGCACTGCTTGATGCTCAGCACTGCTTGTTGCCCAGCACTTCTTGTTGCTCAGTACTGTTTGTTGCTCAGCACTGCTTGTTGCCAGCACTGCTTGATGCTCAGCACTGTGATCTCAACTTGTTGCTCAGCACTGCTTGTTGCTCAGCACTGCTTGTTGCCAGCACTGCTTGTGCTCAGCACTGCTTGTTGCTCAGCACTGCTTGTTGCTCCAGCACTGCTTGTGATGCTTCCAGCACTGCTTGTTGCTCAGCACTGCTTGTTGCTCAGCACTCTTGCTCGCACTCTTGTTGCCAGCACTGTTCACACGCTTGTTGCTGCTGTGCCAGCACTGCTTGTTGCTCAGCACTGCTTGTTGCTCAGCACTGCTTGTTGCTCAGCACTGCTTGTTGCTCAGCACTGCTTGTTGCTCAGCACTGCTTGTTGCTCAGCACTGCTTGTTGCTCAGCACTGCTTGTTGCTCAGCACTGCTTGTTGCTCAGCACTGCTTGTTGCTCAGCACTGCTTGGCTGCATTGCTCTCAGCACTGCTTGTTGCTCAGCACTGCTTGTTGCTCAGCACTGCTTGTTGCTCAGCACTGCTTGTTGCTCAGCACTGCTTGTTGCTCAGCACTGCTTTGTTGCTGCGCTTGTTCTCAGCACTGCTTGTTGCTCAGCACTGCTTTGTTGCCGCACTGCTTGTTGCTCAGCACTGCTTGTTGCTCAGCACTGCTTGTTGCTCAGCACTGCTTGTTGCTCAGCACGCTTGTTGCTCAGCAGCTTGTTGCTCAGCACTGCTTGTTGCTCAGCACTGCTTGTTGCTCAGCACTGCTTGTTGCTCAGCACTGCTTGTTGCTCAGCACAGCTTGTTGCTCAGCACTGCTTGTTGCTCAGCACTGCTTGTTGCTCAGCACTGCTTGTTGCTCAGCACTGCTTGTTGCTCAGCACAGCTTGTTGCTCAGCACTGCTTGTTGCTCAGCACTGCTTGTTGCTCAGCACTGCTTGTTGCTCAGCACTGCTTGTTGCTCAGCACAGCTTGTTGCTCAGCACTGCTTGTTGCTCAGCACTGCTTGTTGCTCAGCACTGCTTGTTGCTCAGCACTGCTTGTTGCTCAGCACAGCTTGTTGCTCAGCACTGCTTGTTGCTCAGCACTGCTTGTTGCTCAGCACTGCTTGTTGCTCAGCACTGCTTGTTGCTCAGCACAGCTTGTTGCTCAGCACTGCTTGTTGCTCAGCACTGCTTGTTGCTCAGCACTGTCAGGAAGACAGCAGCGAGTCATGGTACGTGGCGAGGTGTCAGAGTGGGCGCCGGTGACGAGTGGGGTTCCACAGGGGTCAGTCCTGGGACCGGTGCTGTTTCTGGTATTTGTGAATGATATGACGGAAGGAATAGACTCCGAAGTGTCCCTGTTTGCAGATGATGTGAAGTTGATGAGAAGAATTCAATCGGACGAGGACCAGGCAGAACTACAAAGGGATCTGGACAGGCTGCAAGCCTGGTCCAGCAATTGGCTTCTGGAGTTCAACCCCACCATGTGCTAAGTCATGAAGATTGGGGAAGGGCAAAGAAGACCGCAGACGGAGTACAGTCTAGGGGGCCAGAGACTACAAACCTCAATCAAGGAAAAAGATCTTGGGGTGAGTATAACACCAGGCACAACTCCTGAGGCGCACATCAACCAAATAACTGCTGCAGCATACGGGCGCCTAGCAAACCTAAGAACAGCATTCCGACATCTTAATAAAGAATCGTTCAGGACCCTGTACACTGTGTACGTTAGGACCATACTGGAGTATGCAGCACCAGTTTGGAACCCACATCTAGCCAAGCACGTAAAGAAGCTAGAGAAAGTGCAAAGGTTTGCAACAAGACTAGTCCCGGAGCTAAGGGGTATGTCCTACGAGGAGAGGTTAAGGGAAATCGACCTGACGACACTGGAGGACAGAAGAGATAGGGGGGACATGATAACGACATATAAGATACTGAGAGGAATAGACAAGGTGGACAGAGACAGAATGTTCCAGAGATGGGACACAGCAACAAGGGGACACAGTTGGAAGTTGAAGACTCAAATGAATCACAGAGATGTTAGGAAGTATTTCTTCAGTCATAGAGTGGTCGGGAAGTGGAATAGCTTGGGAAGCGATGTAGTGGAGGCAGGTTCCATACATAGCTTTAAGGAGAGGTATGATAAAGCTCATGGAGCAGGGAGCGTGACCCAGTAGCGGCCAGTGAAGAGGCGGGACCAGGAGCTATGACTCTACCCCTGCAACCACAACTAGGTGAGGTGAGTACACACACACACACACACACACACAAACAAACAAGCAAACAAACAAACAAAAAAACAAACAAGCAAACAAACAAACAAACAAACAAACAGGCTGGAAAGGAGTTCGTAGTTTTGTTGTTGGTTTATCTTTCAACGGTTCTCTTTGACCTTTGAAACTTAGAAAAAGGTTTTGTTAGCTTTAGTGAGCCCAGCTTGGATAAAGCGCTCTGGGTATCCCAGCTTGGATAAAGCACTCTGGGTATCCCAGCTTGGATAAAGCACTCTGGGTATCCCAGCTTGGATAAAGCACTCTGGGTATCCCAGCTTGGATAAAGCGCTCTGGGTATTCCAGCTTAATAAAGCACTCTGGGTATCCCAGCTTGGATAAAGCACTCTGGGTATCCCAGCTTGGATAAAGCACTTTGGGTATCCCAGCTTGGATAAAGCACTCTGGGTATCCCAGCTTGGATAAAGCACTCTGGGTATCCCAGCTTGGATAAAGCGCTCTGGGTATTCCAGCTTAATAAAGCACTCTGGGTATCCCAGCTTGGATAAAGCACTCTGGGTATCCCAGCTTGGATAAAGCACTCTGGGTATCCCAGCTTGGATAAAGCGCTCTGGGTATTCCAGTTTAATAAAGCACTCTGGGTATCCCAGCTTGGATAAAGCGCTCTGGGTATCCCAGCTTGGATAAAGCACTCTGGGTATCCCAGCTTGGATAAAGCATTCTGATTATCCCAGCTTGGATAAAGCACTCTGGGTATCCCAGCTTGGATAAAGCACTCTGGGTATCCCAGCTTGGATAAAGCGCTCTGGGTATTCCAGCTTAATAAAGCACTCTGGGTATCCCAGCTTGGATAAAGCGCTCTGGGTATCCCAGCTTGGATAAAGCGCTCTGGGTATCCCAGCTTGGATCAAGCGCTCTGGGTATCCCAGCTTGGATAAAGCACTCTGGGTATCCCAGCTTGGATAAAGCACTCTGGGTATCCCAGCTTGGATAAAGCGCTCTGGGTATCCCAGCTTGGATAAAGCGCTCTGGGTATCCCAGCTTGGATAAAGCGCTCTGGGTATCCCAGCTTGGATAAAGCGCTCTGGGTATCCCAGCTTGGATAAAGCGCTCTGGGTATCCCAGCTTGGATAAAGCACTCTGGGTATCCCAGCTTGGATAAAGCACTCTGGGTATCCCAGCTTGGATAAAGCGCTCTGGGTATCCCAGCTTGGATAAAGCGCTCTGGGTATCCCAGCTTGGATAAAGCGCTTTGGGTATCCCAGCTTGGATAAAGCACTCTGGGTATCCCAGCTTGGATAAAGCGCTCTGGGTATCCCAGTTTGGATAAAGCGCTCTGGGTATCCCAGCTTGGATAAAGCACTCTGGGTATCCCAGCTTGGATAAAGCGCTCTGGGTATCCCAGCTTGGATAAAGCGCTCTGGGTATCCCAGCTTGGATAAAGCGCTCTGGGTATCCCAGCTTGGATAAAGCACTCTGGGTATCCCAGCTTGGATAAAGCGCTCTGGGTATCCCAGTTTGGATAAAGCGCTCTGGGTATCCCAGCTTGGATAAAGCGCTCTGGGTATCCCAGCTTGGATAAAGCACTCTGGGTATACCAGCTTGGATAAAGCGCTCTGCGTATCCCAGTTTGGTAAATGTTGTTGGATAAATGTTTTGTCCCATGCCAGAGAGCAGAGCTACGGATTGTTAGTGAACATAAGACAGAGATTAGTATCTGTGTTTGTAGTGTCTTCTAATGAATGCTTACTAGGACAGTGTATATTGTTAGATGTTACTAATGGTTACTAGGACAGTGTATATTGTTAGATGTTACTAATGGTTACTAGGACAGTGTATATTGTTAGATGTTACTAATGGTTACTAGGACAGTGTATATTGTTAGATGTTACTAATGGTTACTAGGACAGTGTATACTGTTAGATGTTACTAATGGTTACTAGGACAGTGTATATTGTTAGATATTACTAATTGTTACTAGGACAGTGTATATTGTTAGATGTTACTAATGGTTACTAGGACAGTGTATATTGTTAGATGTTACTAATGGTTACTAGGACAGTGTATATTGTTAGATGTTACTAATGGTTACTAGGACAGTGTATATTGTTAGATGTTACTAATTGTTACTAGGACAGTGTATATTGTTAGATGTTACTAATGGTTACTAGGACAGTGTATATTGTTAGATGTTACTAATGGTTACTAGGACAGTGTATATAGTTAGATGTTACTAATGGTTACTAGGACAGTGTATATTGTTAGATACACAACCCGCACATAAAAGAGAGGAGCTTACGACGACGTTTCGGTCCGACTTGAACCATTTACAAAGTCGTAAGCTCCTCTCTTTTTTCTATGTGCGGGTTGTGTGTTTATTGTTCCAGTCACGGTATTGTGCCTTTTTTTGTTATATTGTTAGATGTTACTAATGGTTACTAGGATAGTGTATATTGTTAGATGTTACTAATGGTTACTAGGACAATGTATATTGTTAGATGTTACTAATGGTTACTAGGACAGTGTATGTTGTTAGATGTTACTAATGGTTACTAGGATAGTGTATATTGTTAGATGTTACTAATGGTTACTAGGATAGTGTATATTGTTAGATGTTAATACAAACTATTACCGTCAGTGTCTCTGGACATATCCAGTGTAATACTTCATCCACTGAACATCTTGCCACTGATAGAAGACAATCACAGTCTTGTATAGCGTCTTACCACTGATAGAAGACAATCACAGTCTTGTATAGCATCTTACCACTGATAGAAGACAATCACAGTCTTGTATAACATCTTACTACTGAGAGAAGACAATCTCAGTCTTGTGTAACATCTTACTACTGAGAGAAGACAATCACAGTCTTGTGTAACATCTTACTACTGAGAGAAGACAATCTCAGTCTTGTGTAACATCTTACTACTGAGAGAAGACAATCACAGTCTTGTATAACATCTTACTACTGAGAGAAGACAATCACAGTCTTGTATAACATCTTACTACTGAGAGAAGACAATCACAGTCTTGTATAACATCTTACTACTGAGAGAAGACAATCACAGTCTTGTGTAACATCTTACCACTGATAGAAGACAATCACAGTCTTGTATAACATCTTACTACTGAGAGAAGACAATCACAGTCTTGTATAACATCTTACTACTGAGAGAAGACAATCACAGTCTTGTGTAACATCTTACCACTGATAGAAGACAATCTCAGTCTTGTATAACATCTTACTACTGAGAAGACAATCACAGTCTTGTGTAACATCTTACCACTGATAGAAGACAATCACAGTCTTGTATAACATCTTACTACTGAGAGAAGACAATCACAGTCTTGTATAACATCTTACTACTGAGAGAAGACAATCACAGTCTTGTGTAACATCTTACCACTGATAGAAGACAATCTCAGTCTTGTATAACATCTTACTACTGAGAGAAGACAATCACAGTCTTGTGTAACATCTTACCACTGATAGAAGACAATCTCAGTCTTGTATAACATCTTACTACTGAGAGAAGACAATCACAGTCTTGTGTAACATCTTACCACTGATAGAAGACAATCACAGTCTTGTATAACATCTTACTACTGAGAGAAGACAATCACAGTCTTGTGTAACATCTTACCACTGATAGAAGACAATCACAGTCTTGTATAACATCTTACTACTGAGAGAAGACAATCACAGTCTTGTATAACATCTTACTACTGAGAGAAGACAATCACAGTCTTGTGTAACATCTTACTACTGAGAGAAGACAATCACAGTCTTTTATAACATCTTACTACTGAGAGAAGACAATCACAGTCTTGTATAACATCTTACTACTGAGAGAAGACAATCACAGTCTTGTGTAACATCTTACTACTGAGAGAAGACAATCACAGTCTTGTGTAACATCTTACTACTGAGAGAAGACAATCTCAGTCTTGTGTAACATCTTACTACTGAGAGAAGACAATCACAGTCTTGTATAACATCTTACCACTGAGAGAAGACAATCTCAGTCTTGTATAACATCTTACTACTGAGAGAAGACAATCACAGTCTTGTATAACATCTTACTACTGAGAGAAGACAATCACAGTCTTGTATAACATCTTACTACTGAGAGAAGACAATCACAGTTTTGTGTAACATCTTACTACTGAGAGAAGACAATCACAGTCTTGTATAACATCTTACTACTGAGAGAAGACAATCACAGTCTTGTGTAACATCTTACTACTGAGAGAAGACAATCACAGTCTTGTGTAACATCTTACTACTGATAGAAGACAATCACAGTCTTGTATAACATCTTACCACAGAGAGAAGACATTCTCAGTCTTGTATAACATCTTACTACTGAGAGAAGACAATCACAGTCTTGTATAACATCTTACTACTGAGAGAAGACAATCACAGTCTTGTATAACATCTTACTACTGAGAGAAGACAATCACAGTCTTGTGTAACATCTTACTACTGATAGAAGACAATCACAGTCTTGTGTAACATCTTGCTACTGATAGAAGACAATCACAGTCTTGTGTAACATCTTACTACTGAGAGAAGACAATCACAGTCTTGTGTAACATCTTACTACTGATAGAAGACAATCACAGTCTTGTGTAACATCTTACTACTGAGAGAAGACAATCTCAGTCTTGTATAACATCTTACTACTGAGAGAAGACAATCACAGTCTTGTATAACATCTTACCACTGAGAGAAGACAATCTCAGTCTTGTATAACATCTTACTAATGAGAGAAGACAATCACAGTCTTGTATAACATCTTACTACTGAGAGAAGACAATCACAGTCTTGTGTAACATCTTACTACTGATAGAAGACAATCACAGTCTTGTGTAACATCTTGCTACTGATAGAAGACAATCACAGTCTTGTGTAACATCTTACTACTGAGAGAAGACAATCACAGTCTTGTGTAACATCTTACTACTGATAGAAGACAATCACAGTCTTGTGTAACATCTTACTACTGAGAGAAGACAATCACAGTCTTGTGTAACATCTTACTACTGAGAGAAGACAATCACAGTCTTGTGTAACATCTTGCTACTGATAGAAGACAATCACAGTCTTGTGTAACATCTTACTACTGAGAGAAGACAATCACAGTCTTGTGTAACATCTTACTACTGAGAGAAGACAATCACAGTCTTGTGTAACATCTTACTACTGAGAGAAGACAATCACAGTCTTGTATAACATCTTACTACTGAGAGAAGACAATCACAGTCTTGTATAACATCTTACTACTGAGAGAAGACAATCACAGTCTTGTATAACATCTTACTACTGAGAGAAGACAATCACAGTCTTGTATAACATCTTACTACTGAGAGAAGACAATCACAGTCTTGTATAACATCTTACTACTGAGAAGACAATCTCAGTCTTGTATAACATCTTACTACTGAGAGAAGACAATCACAGTCTTGTATAACATCTTACTACTGAGAGAAGACAATCACAGTCTTGTATAACATCTTACTACTGAGAGAAGACAATCACAGTCTTGTATAACATCTTACTACTGAGAGAAGACAATCACAGTCTTGTATAACATCTTACTACTGATAGAAGACAATCACAGTCTTGTATAACATCTTACTACTGAGAGAAGACAATCACAGTCTTGTATAACATCTTACTACTGAGAGAAGACAATCTCAGTCTTGTATAACAACTTACTACTGAGAGAAGACAATCACAGTCTTGTATAACATCTTACTACTGAGAGAAGACAATCACAGTCTTGTGTAACATCTTACTACTGAGAGAAGACAATCACAGTCTTGTATAACATCTTACTACTGAGAGAAGACAATCACAGTCTTGTGTAACATCTTACTACTGAGAATAGACAATCTCAGTCTTGTGTAACATCTTACTACTGAGAGAAGACAATCTCAGTCTTGTGTAACATCTTACTACTGAGAAGACAATCACAGTCTTGTATAACATCTTACTACTGAGAGAGACAATCACAGTCTTGTATAACATCTTACTACTGAGAGAAGACAATCACAGTCTTGTATAACATCTTACTACTGAGAGAAGACAATCTCAGTCTTGTGTAACATCTTACTACTAAGAGAAGACAATCTCAGTCTTGTGTAACATCTTACTACTGAGAGAAGACAATCACAGTCTTGTATAACATCTTACTACTGAGAGAAGACAATCACAGTCTTGTATAACATCTTACTACTGAGAGAAGACAATCACAGTCTTGTGTAACATCTTACTACTGAGAGAAGACAATCTCAGCTTCGTGTAATTAATCTTGTCACAGAGGCTGAGACGCGGCGCACGTCACTCTCCACACAGGTGCTGCCAACCCAGGAAATTAAGTCGCAGTGGTGAGAGAGAGACAGACAGACAGAGAGAGAGACAGAGACAAAGAGAGAAAGAGAGACTAGCAGGAGAGCTCAAATCTAATATACAAGAATAAGAAGGGAAGGTGACAATCAGCTTGTCATTAATATTGCACCAATGTCCAACATTGAACCAACGTTACTCCAACCCTGGTTACCACATACCTGCTACTTGCATACCTGGTAAATACTTAGCTGCTACCTACATACCTGTTAACTACTTATATAGCTGGTAACTACCTAGTTGCTACCTACATAGCTGGTAACTACCTAGCTGCTACTTACATAGGTGGTAACTACCTAGCTGCTACTTACATAGCTGGTAACTATCTAGCTGCTACTTACATAGCTGGTAACTACCTAGCTGCTACTTACATAGCTGGTAACTACCGAGCTGCTACTTACATAGGTGGTAACTACCTAGCTGCTACTTACATAGCTGGTAACTATCTAGCTGCTACTTACATAGCTGGTAACTACCTAGCTGCTACTTACATAGCTGGTAACTACCTAGCTGCTACTTACATAGCTGGTAACTACCTAGCTGCTACTTACATAGCTGGTAACTACCTAGCTGCTACTTACATAGCTGGTAACTATCTAGCTGCTACTTACATAGCTGGTAACTACCTAGCTGCTACTTACATAGCTGGTAACTACCTAGCTGCTACTTACATAGCTGGTAACTACCTAGCTGCTACCTACATAGCTGGTAACTACCTAGCTGCTACTTACATAGCTGGTAACTATCTAGCTGCTACTTACATAGCTGGTAACTACCTAGCTGCTACCTACATAGCTGGTAACTATCTAGCTGCTACTTACATAGCTGGTAACTACCTAACTGGTAATTATCTAACTGGCAGTTACCGAGCTGCTACTTACATAGCTGGTAACTACCTAGCTGCTACTTACATAGCTGGTAACTACCTAGCTGCTACTTACATAGCTGGTAACTACCTAGCTGCTACTTACATAGCTGGTAACTACCTAGCTGCTACCTACATAGCTGGTAACTATCTAGCTGCTACTTACATAGCTGGTAACTACCTAGCTGCTACCTACATAGCTGGTAACTACCTAGCTGCTACTTACATAGCTGGTAACTACCTAACTGGTAATTATCTAACTGGCAGTTACCTAGCTGGTACTTACATGGCAGATCATTACTGTACCAGAGTGGTTATGAGAGGCAGAGTGGTACATGAGAGTACAGTGGTGTACCCTCATGTAATATCTTATAGTGATAACCTTTACCACCATAGTTTAACTATAGAACACTTGTGATTTCGGGGCACTTTTGGCAAGACAGTTGTTAACTGAGTGATGGTAAGTGTGGTTTCTTCTCTGGTTCACCCTACCTTGGTGAACGACGTGCAGTTGTTTAAAACAACTGTGACCTGAGATTGCTCATGTAGAGGATCAAGCCTAATTAACTGCTATTCACTAGACGTTGTACGACCCCTGCGGGTTTAGAGTTATCAGTGCAGGCTACATAGTAACATCAAAGACAACATTGATGACAGGTGTTCTCAAACACCTGTCATCAACATCCACATTGTAAGTATTGAAAATCTTTATCGACTATCAGTGAGTGGATGGTAAGTGCTTGCTAATGACTGTGAGGCATGTCATGATGAGTTGTGATGAGTTGTGAGTGATGATGAGTTGTGTCATGATGAGTTGTGAGTGATGATGAGTTGAGTCGTGATGAGTTGTGAGTGATGATGAGTTGTGAGTCATGATGAGTTGAGTCGTGATGAGTTGTGAGTGATGATGAGTTGAGTCATGATGAGTTGTGAGTGATGATGAGTTGAGTCATGATGAGTTGTGAGTGATGATGAGTTGAGTCATGATGAGTTGTGAGTGATGATGAGTTGAGTCATGATGAGTTGTGAGTGATGATGAGTTGAGTCATGATGAGTTGTGAGTGATGATGAGTTGAGTCATGATGAGTTGTGAGTGATGATGAGTTGAGTCATGATGAGTTGAGTCATGATGAGTTGTGAGTGATGATGAGTTGAGTCATGATGAGTTGTGAGTGATGATGAGTTGAGTCATGATGAGTTGTGAGTGATGATGAGTTGAGTCATGATGAGTTGTGAGTGATGATGAGTTGAGTCATGATGAGTTGTGAGTGATGATGAGTTGAGTTGTGATGAGTTGTGAGTGATGATGAGTTGAGTCATGATGAGTTGTGAGTGATGATGAGTTGAGTCGTGATGAGTTGTGAGTGATGATGAGTTGAGTCATGATGAGTTGTGAGTGATGATGAGTTGAGTCATGATGAGTTGTGAGTGATGATGAGTTGAGTCATGATGAGTTGTGAGTGATGATGAGTTGAGTCATGATGAGTTGTGAATGATGATGAGTTGTGAGTCGTGATGAGTTGTGAGTGATGATGAGTTGAGTCGTGATGAGTTGTGAGTGATGATGAGTTGTGAGTGATGATGAGTTGAGTCATGATGAGTTGTGAGTGATGATGAGTTGAGTCGTGATGAGTTTTGAGTGATGATGAGTCGTGATGAGTTGTGAGTGATGATGAGTTGTGAGTCATGATGAATTGAGTCGTGATGAGTTGTGAGTCATGATGAATTGAGTCGTGATGAGTTGTGAGTCATGATGAATTGAGTCGTGATGAGTTGTGAGTTGTGATGAGTTGTGAGTCATGATGAATTGAGTCGTGATGAGTTGTGAGTCATGATGAATTGAGTCGTGATGAGTTGTGAGTCATGATGAATTGTGAGTCATGATGAGTTGTGAGTGATGATGAGTTGAGTCGTGATGAGTTGTGAGTGATGATGTGTTGAGTCATGATGAGTTGTGAGTGATGATGAGTTGAGTCGTGATGAGTTGTGAGTGATGATGAGTTGAGTCGTGATGAGTTGTGAGTGATGATGAGTTGAGTCGTGGTGAGTTGTGAGTGATGATGAGTTGTGAGTGATGATGAGTTGAGTCGTGATGAGTTGTGAGTCATGATGAGTTGTGAGTCATGATGACTGATGGTGAGTTATGAGTGACGATGACTGATAATGAGTAATGATGAGGTGTGAGTGATGGTGGTGTTAGTGGTGATGGGTGAGTATGGTGGGTGACAATGGTGGTGTTAGTGGTGACGGGTGAGTGGGTGGTCAGGAAGTGGAACCATCTGTGGCGTGGTAGAGGCAGAATCCATACATAGCTTTACGAAGAGGTACAGTAAGGCTCTCGAAGCCAGGAGAGAGTGAACACAATAGTGACCAACAAAGAGGCTAGGCCAGGAGCTGAGACCCCACCCCTGCAACCACATATAGGTGAGTACACACACTGCTTCTAGCCCACTGGCCTCGCTAGTGACAAGCTTGACACAGCTGTTTGTCAGCACTCAGGACAGTGTGTCAGCACTCAGGACACAAATACAGAGATCGTTTACGGCTCACATTGAGCCAGTAAACCACCTAAATTACTGGGAACACCTTCAAGTCTTGAACATGTACTCACTGGAGCGGAGGAGAGAGAGATACATTATAATATATACAGTACCTGGAAGGTACTTGAGGGCCTGGTCCCAAATCTGCGCACTGACATAACATACTGGAGCGTGAGACCTGGGAGGAAATGCAAAATATACCCAGTGAGGAGCAGGTGTGCGGTGGCGCCAAATATTCAACCAGAAGATATCACAAACACGTCTGGTACAAGTGTAGAAACCTTCAGGAGGAAACTGGACAAGTATCTTCACCAAGTGCCTGGTCAACCAGGCTGTGATGAATATGTAGGGCAGCAGGCCTCCAGCAGCAACAGCTTGGTTAACCAGGCAAACACCAGACAAGCCTGGCCCATGGCCTGGCTCCGAGAGTAGTGAGACTATCAAAACTCATCAAAGGTAAAGGTATAGTGTCAGCTCCCAGGATAGTGTGTCAGCACCTGGGATAGTGTGTCAGTACCCAGGATATTGTGTCAGCACCCAAGATAGTGTGTCAGTACCCTGGACAGTGTGTCAGTACCCTGGATAGTGTGTCAACACCCAGGATAGTGTGTCAGCACCCAGTATAGTGTGTCAGTATTGCGACCCCAGAATGGGCCCCAATGTATATATATAAATTTATAATGTATATTTTCCATTTTCTATCATTTTATATTGCTGATATTCTCGATAATAGCTAAATCGTTAATATCTTACTTTATATTATTATTGGACTTATATTTGACATTATTTGACTTAGCTTTTGTAATAGGTAGGATGTAACATTATAAATTGTGCTCATGTTTGTAGTAGCTGCCCCGGAGTTGGCAAACTACCGATTATGACATTAGGCTTGTTTTACTGCTGGCATCTAGTTGCTGGGAGGGAGTCACGTGATTCCACCTGAGGTGGGTGGCTGCTCCTCCTTCCTCCAGAGCACTACGCAGCTGGACATCGTTGAGACAACACCTCTCTCCTGTCTCTGCTTGTTTTCTCGCCATTAACACTCTGTTTGGGTAGAGTATGTGTTCGGTGGTGAGACGAAACATACTTCTCAGGACTCTGTGTAACTCTGTTCACAGAGGATAGACTAGACTGATTTTCGACGTTTTTCTGGGTTGTGTGTCACTCTGAGATAACTCAGGTCTCTTGCTACAGCTCCTGACCTACTTCGATAAGGCATCTGTGCACCGCCACAGTTTGGGATTGTTTATGCTGAACCTAGCTTCAGTAGAAAGGGAGTTTTGTGACTGATTTGGAGGATCTATTGATGGTCCCCAGTTAGGGTCGATTTTCTATCTCCTGGTTCCTGATGCTGTGTTGCTGTTGCTTGTTATATTGCTGTTCTGCGAATTGGTCATTTTACTGGTCAATCAAGCTGTTCTGAGTGTCAGTTTGTTAGAGAAGCTAGCTTATGAGAAGTTCAGTTGGACACTGGTTGAGTCGAGTCTTAGAGTTACCTGGAGCTCACTCATACACTCATATATTCTTATTTGCATATATCTGTATTTTTGTAATTACTGACATTGTACCTGATGGTACTTCAGAGTCATTTGGATATATGTGCCCTCAGCACAGCCTTATGGTATATGAGAGCAGTGTAGGAGCTAACCTCCTAATGCATTACTTAATGAACATCCTGATCATATATACATTTATTTACTTTGAAACCCTAGACACTAACTTTGTTAATAAACATATTAAATTTTATGCTTTTTTTAGTACCCTACCAGTTCTAATCCTCCTGGAGACTATTGAATATATTGGATAACTGGACAAGGATACTGACTTTGTTACAAAAGCCCAGTAACAGGCTGGATGCTAGAAGGGCTATCCTTTCTAGTGTTCACTGGAGATGTCTATTACTAATAGATATCGTGTCATTTTGTAACAGTCAGCACCCAGGATAGTGTGTCAGCACCGAAGATAGTGTGTCAGCGCCCTGGATAGTGTGTCAGCACCAAAGGATAGTGTGTCAGTACCCTGGATAGTGTGTCAGTACCCTGGATATTGTGTCAGCACCCAGGATAGTGTGTCAGCACCCAGGATAGTGTGTCAGCACCCAGGATAGTGTGTCAGCACCCAGGATAGTGTGTCAGCACCCAGGATAGTGTGTCAGCATCCAGGATAGTGTGTCAGCACCCAGGATAGTGTGTCAGCACCCAGGATGGTGTGTCAGCACCCAGGATGGTGTGTCAGCACCCAGGATGGTGTGTCAGCACCCAGGATAGTGTGTCAGCACCCAGGATAGTGTGTCGCACGGATGTGTCACCCAGGATAGTGTGTCAGCACCCAGGATAGTGTGTCAGCACCCAGGATAGTGTGTCAGCACCCAGGATAGTGTGTCAGCACCCAGGATAGTGTGTCAGCACCCAGGATAGTGTGTCAGCACCCAGGATAGTGTGTCAGCACCCAGGATAGTGTGTCAGCACCCAGGATAGTGTGTCAGCACCCAGGATAGTGTGTCAGCACCCAGGATAGTGTGTCAGCACCCAGGATAGTGTGTCAGCACCCAGGATAGTGTGTCAGCACCCAGGATAGTGTGTCAGCACCCAGGATAGTGTGTCAGCACCCAGGATAGTGTGTCAGCACCCAGGATAGTGTGTCAGCACCCAGGATAGTGTGTCAGCACCCAGGATAGTGTGTCAGCACCCAGGATAGTGTGTCAGCACCCAGGATAGTGTGTCAGCACCCAGGATAGTGTGTCAGCACCCAGGATAGTGTGTCAGCACCCAGGATAGTGTGTCAGCACCCAGGATAGTGTGTCAGTACCCAGGATAGTGTGTCAGCACCCAGGATAGTGTCAGCACCCAGGATAGTGTGTCAGCACCCAGGATAGTGTGTCAGCACCCAGGATAGTGTGTCAGCACCCAGGATAGTGTGTCAGCACACAGGATAGTGTACTAGTGGTTCATCTTACACTGGTGAGAGATAAGAGGTGTGCTGACCATGCATCGGACAATTCCTGGTAACCTTTCCTTTTACCTTTTTCCTTTCTTCCTCCATTCCTATGTCTTCCTCCTCCTCATCATCATTAACATCTTACGTCTCTTCCCCCTCTTCCTTCTCATGCATCTTCTCCACTGCCTAATTCTTTCATTGAAAATGAAATCGTAGTAATAAATCTTAGAGGTTATGTTCAAGCGCTCTGAGTTTACTGTCTTCACTATCACTGAAGGTTGATACAAACAATGATTATATTCACTTGTTTTATGTCTTCACTATCACTGAAGGTTGATACAAACAATGATTATATTCACTTGTTTTATGTCTTCACTATCACTGAAGATTGATACAAACAATGATTATATTCACTTGTTTTATGTCTTCACTATCACTGAAGATTGATACAAACAATGATTATATTCACTTGTTTTATGTCTTCACTATCACTGAAGATTGATACAAACAATGATTATATTCACTTGTTTTATGTCTTCACTATCACTGAAGATTGATACAAACAATGATTATATTCACTTGTTTTATGTCTTCACTATCACTGAAGATTGATATTGCACAAGATATTTCAAGTCACAATATTCACTGAAGATTATGTCAACACAAGGATATATTACACTTGATTATATGTCTCACTCATGATAGTTGATACACAAGTGATACTACATGTTCACTTGTTTTATGTCTTCACTATCACTGAATATTGATACAAACAATGATTATATTCACTTGTTTTATGTCTTCACTATCACTGAAGATTGATACAAACAATGATTATATTCACTTGTTTTATGTCTTCACTATCACTGAAGATTGATACAAACAATGATTATATTCACTTGTTTTATGTCTTCACTATCACTGAAGATTGATACAAACAATGATTATATTCACTTGTTTTATGTCTTCACTATCACTGAAGGTTGATACAAACAATGATTATATTCACTTGTTTTATGTCTTCACTATCACTGAAGATTGATACAAACAATGATTATATTCACTTGTTTTATGTCTTCACTATCACTGAAGATTGATACAAACAATGATTATATTCACTTGTTTTATGTCTTCACTATCACTGAAGATTGATACAAACAATGATTATATTCACTTGTTTTATGTCTTCACTATCACTGAAGATTGATACAAACAATGATTATATTCACTTGTTTTATGTCTTCACTATCACTGAAGTTGATACAAACAATGATTATATTCACTTGTTTTATGTCTTCACTATCACTGAAGATTGATACAAACAATGATTATATTCACTTGTTTTATGTCTTCACTATCACTGAAGATTGATACAAACAATGATTATATTCACTTGTTTTATGTCTTCACTATCACTGAAGATTGATACAAACAATGATTATATTCACTTGTTTTATGTCTTCACTATCACTGAAGGTTGATACAAACAATGATTATATTCACTTGTTTTATGTCTTCACTATCACTGAAGATTGATACAAACAATGATTATATTCACTTGTTTTATGTCTTCACTATCACAAGATTGATACAAACAATGATTATATTCACTTGTTTTATGTCTTCACTATCACTGAAGATTGATACAAACAATGATTATATTCACTTGTTTTATGTCTTCACTATCATTGAAGATTGATACAAACAATGATTATATTCACTTGTTTTATGTCTTCACTATCACTGAAGATTGATACAAACAATGATTATATTCACTTGTTTTATGTCTTCACTATCACAAGATTGATACAAACAATGATTATATTCACTTGTTTTATGTCTTCACTATCACTGAAGATTGATACAAACAATGATTATATTCACTTGTTTTGTCTTCACTATCACTGAAGATTGATACAAACAATGATTATATTCACTTGTTTTATGTCTTCACTATCACTGAAGATTGATACAATGATTATATTCACTTGTTTTATGTCTTCACTATCACTGAAGATTGATACAAACAATGATTATATTCACTTGTTTTATGTCTTCACTATCACTGAAGGTTGATACAATGATTATATTCACTTGTTTTATGTCTTCACTATCACTGAAGATTGATACAAACAATGATTATATTCACTTGTTTTATGTCTTCACTATCACTGAAGATTGATACAAACAATCACTTGTTTTATGTCTTCACCGCCACAGTTTGGGATTGTTTATGCTGAACCTAGCTTCAGTAGAAAGGGAGTTTTGTGACTGATTTGGAGGATCTATTGATGGTCCAGTTAGGTCATTTTTATCTCCACTGGTTCCTGATGCTGTGTTGCTGTTGCTTGTTATATTGCTGTTCTGCGAATTGGTCATTTTACTGGTCAATCAAGCTGTTCTGAGTGTCAGTTTGTTAGAGAAGCTAGCTTATGAGAAGTTCAGTTGGACACTGGTTGAGTCGAGTCTTAGAGTTACCTGGAGCTCACTCATACACTCATATATTCTTATTTGCATATATCTGTATTTTTGTAATTACTGACATTGTACCTGATGGTACTTCAGAGTCATTTGGATATATGTGCCCTCAGCACAGCCTTATGGTATATGAGAGCAGTGTAGGAGCTAACCTCCTAATGCATTACTTAATGAACATCCTGATCATATATACATTTATTTACTTTGAAACCCTAGACACTAACTTTGTTAATAAACATATTAAATTTTATGCTTTTTTTAGTACCCTACCAGTTCTAATCCTCCTGGAGACTATTGAATATATTGGATAACTGGACAAGGATACTGACTTTGTTACAAAAGCCCAGTAACAGGCTGGATGCTAGAAGGGCTATCCTTTCTAGTGTTCACTGGAGATGTCTATTACTAATAGATATCGTGTCATTTGTAACAGTCAGCACCCAGGATAGTGTGTCAGCACCGAAGATAGTGTGTCAGCGCCCTGGATAGTGTGTCAGCACAAAGGATAGTGTGTCAGTACCTGGATAGTGTGTCAGTACCCTGGAATATGTGTCAGCACCCAGGATAGTGTGTCAGCACCCAGGATAGTGTGTCAGCACCCAGGATAGTGTGTCAGCACCCAGGATAGTGTGTCAGCACCCAGGATAGTTTTCAGCACCCAGGATAGTGTGTCAGCACCAGGATGTGTGTCAGCACCCAGGATAGTGTGTCAGCACCCAGGATGGTGTGTCAGCACCCAGGATGGTGTGTCAGCACCCAGGATAGTGTGTCAGCACCCAGAATAGTGTGTCAGCACCCAGGATAGTGTGTCAGCATCCACAGGATAGTGTGTCAGCACCCAGGATAGTGTGTCAGCACCCGGATAGTGTCAGCCAGGATAGTGTGTCAGCACCCAGGATAGTGTGTCAGCACCCAGGATAGTGTGTCAGCACCCAGGATAGTGTGTCAGCACCCAGAATAGTGTGTCAGCACCCAGAATAGTGTGTCAGCACCCAGGATAGTGTGTCAGCACCCAGGATAGTGTGTCAGCACCCAGGATAGTGTGTCAGCACCCAGGATAGTGTGTCAGCACCCAGGATAGTGTGTCAGCACCCAGGATAGTGTGCAGCCCCAGGATAGTGTCAGCACCCAGGATAGTGTCAGCACCCAGGATAGTGTGTCAGCACCCAGGATAGTGTGTCAGCACCCAGGATAGTGTGTCAGCACCCAGGATAGTGTCAGCACCCAGGATAGTGTGTCAGCACCCAGGATAGTGTGTCAGCACCCAGGATAGTGTGTCAGCACCCAGGATAGTGTGTCAGCACCCAGGATAGTGTGTCAGCACCCAGGATAGTGTGTCAGGCACCCAGGATAGTGTGTCAGCACCCAGGATAGTGTGTCAGCACCCAGGATAGTGTGTCAGCACCCAGGATAGTGTGTCAGCACCCAGGATAGTGTGTCAGCACCCAGGATAGTGTGTCAGCACCCAGGATAGTGTGTCAGCACCCAGGATAGTGTGTCAGCACCCAGGATAGTGTGTCAGCACCCAGGATAGTGTGTCAGCACCCAGGATAGTGTCTCAGCACCCAGGATAGTGTCTCAGCACCCAGGATAGTGTCTCAGCACCCAGGATAGTGTGTCAGCACCCAGGATAGTGTGTCAGCACCCAGGATAGTGTCTCAGCACCCAGGATAGTGTGTCAGCACCCAGGATAGTGTCAGCACCCAGGATAGTGTGTCAGCACCCAGGATAGTGTGTCAGCACCCAGGATAGTGTGTCAGCACCCAGGATAGTGTGTCAGCACCCAGGATAGTGTGTCAGCACCCAGGATAGTGTGTCAGCACACAGGATAGTGTACTAGTGGTTCATCTTACACTGGTGAGAGATAAGAGGTGTGCTGACCATGCATCGGACAATTCCTGGTAACCTTTCCTTTTACCTTTTTCCTTTCTTCCTCCATTCCTATGTCTTCCTCCTCCTCATCATCATTAACATCTTACGTCTCTTCCCCCTCTTCCTTCTCATGCATCTTCTCCACTGCCTAATTCTTTCATTGAAAATGAAATCGTAGTAATAAATCTTAGAGGTTATGTTCAAGCGCTCTGAGTTTACTGTCTTCACTATCACTGAAGGTTGATACAAACAATGATTATATTCACTTGTTTTATGTCTTCACTATCACTGAAGGTTGATACAAACAATGATTATATTCACTTGTTTTATGTCTTCACTATCACTGAAGATTGATACAAACAATGATTATATTCACTTGTTTTATGTCTTCACTATCACTGAAGATTGATACAAACAATGATTATATTCACTTGTTTTATGTCTTCACTATCACTGAAGTTGATACAAACAATGATTATATTCACTTGTTTTATGTCTTCACTATCACTGAAGATTGATACAAACAATGATTATATTCTTGTTTTATGTCTTCACTATCACTGAAGATTGATACAAACAATGATTATATTCACTTGTTTTATGTCTTCACTAATGAAGATTGATACAAACATGATTATATTCACTTTTTTAGTCTTCACTATCACAAGGTTGATAAACAATGTTATTCTTGTTTATGTCTTAATACTGAAATGATATAAACAATGTTATTTCACTTGTTTTATGTTATATCACTGAAGATTATACAAACAATGATTATATTACTTTTTTATGTTTATATCACTGAAATTGATCAACATGATTATATTCACTTGTTTTATTTTCACTTTTAAGTCTATACAAACAAGATTATATTCACTTGTTTTATGTCTTCACTATCACTAAGATTGATACAAACAATGATTATATTCACTTGTTTATGTCTTCACTATCACAAGATTGATACAAACAATGATTATATTCACTTGTTTTATGTCTTCACTATACTGAAGATTGATACAAACAATGATTATATTCACTTGTTTATGTCTTCACTATCATGAAGATTGATACAAACATGATTATATTCACTTGTTTTATGTCTTCACTATCACTGAAGATTGATAAAACAATGATTATATTCACTTGTTTTATGTCTTCACTATCACAAGATTGATACAAACAATGATTATTTATTGTTTTATGTCTTCACTATCACTGAAGATTGATCAAACATGATTATATCACTTGTTTTGTCTTCACTATACTGAAGATTGATACAAACAATGATTATATTCACTTGTTTTATGTCTTCACTATCACTGAAGATTGATACAATGATTATATTCACTTGTTTTATGCTTCACTATCACTGAAGATTGATACAAACAATGATTATATTCACTTGTTTATGTCTTCATATCACTGAAGGTTGATACAATGATTATATTCATGTTTTATGTCTTCACTATACTAAATATAAAACAATGATTTATTCATTGTTTTATGTCTTCACTATCACTGAAGATTGATACAAACAATCACTTGTTTTATGCTTCACTATCACTGAAGTTGATAAAACAATGATTATATTCACTTGTTTTATGTCTTCACTATCACTGAAGATTGATACAAACAATGATTATATTCACTTGTTTTATGTCTTCACTATCACAAGATTGATACAAACAATGATTATATTCACTTGTTTTATGTCTTCACTATCACTGAAGATTGATACAAACAATGATTATATTCACTTGTTTTATGTCTTCACTATCACTGAAGATTGATACAAACAATGATTATATTCACTTGTTTTATGTCTTCACTATCACTGAAGATTGATACAAACAATGATTATATTCACTTGTTTTATGTCTTCACTATCACTGAAGATTGATACAAACAATGATTATATTCACTTGTTTTATGTCTTCACTATCACTGAAGTTGATACAAACAATGATTATATTCACTTGTTTTATGTCTTCACTATCACTGAAGATTGATACAAACAATGATTATATTCACTTGTTTTATGTCTTCACTATCACTGAAGATTGATACAAACAATGATTATATTCACTTGTTTTATGTCTTCACTATCACTGAAGATTGATACAAACAATGATTATATTCACTTGTTTTGTCTTCACTATCACTGAAGATTGATACAAACAATGATTATATTCACTTGTTTTATGTCTTCACTATCACTGAAGATTGATACAAATGATTATATTCACTTGTTTTATGTCTTCACTATCACTGAAGATTGATACAAACAATGATTATATTCACTTGTTTTATGTCTTCACTATCACTGAAGTTGATAAAAAATGATTATATTCACTTGTTTATGTCTTCACTATCACTGAAGATTGATACAAACAATGATTATATTCACTTGTTTTATGTCTTCACTATCACTGAAGATTGATACAAGATATATTCACTTGTTTGTCTCACATCATGAAGTTGATACAACAATGTTATATTACTTGTTTTATGTCTTCACTATCACTGAAGATTATACATGTTAACACGACTTCAATCAGATGTACAGTTATACTGTTATGTTCTATCACGTTATCACTATATCACTGTCTCACACACTGAATTGATCAAACAATGATTTATTCACTTTTTTATTCTCACATCATGAAATTTCAAACATGTTTTTGTTTGTCTCACTCACTAAGATTATACAAACATGATTATATTCACTGTTTTGTCTTCACTTCACAAGTATCAAACATGAAATCACTTCCTCACACATGTTGATCAAACTGTTATTTACGTTTTCACATCATATTATACAAACATCACTTGTTTATGTCTTCACTATCCTATTGATCACAATATTATATTCACTTGTTTTATGTCTTCACTATCACGAGTTGTACACAATTTATATTCACTGTTTTCTTCCATCCTATTGTCCTTCACTGTTTTTCTCTATCACTGAAGTTGATCAAACAATGATTATATTCCTTGTTTTATGTCTTCACTATCACTGAAGATTGATACAAACAAACTGATTTCACTATTCACTTACAAACAATGTTTTTTTTATGTCTTCACTATCACTGAAGATTGATACAAACAATATTATATTCATTGTTTTATGTCTTCACTATCACTAAGTTGATACAAACAATGATTATATTCACTTGTTTATGTCTTCACTATCACTGAAGATTGATACAACAATGATTATATTCACTTGTTATTCTTCACTATCACTGAAGATTGATAAACAATGATTATTCACTTGTTTTATGTCTTATCACGAAGATTGATCAACAATGATTATATTCACGTTGAATGAATTGATACAAACAATGATTATATTCACTTGTTTATGTCTTCACTATCACTGAAGATTGATACAAACAATGTAATTATACTATCACTAGTGTCCAATGATATATCTTGTCTTCACTATCACTGAAGATTGATACAAACAATGCATTAGTACTATCACGAAGATTGCATCTTATACTTGTGCTTCACTATCACTGAAGGTTCAATAGCACTTTTTTACAAACAATGATTATATTCCTTGTTTATGTCTTCACTATCACTGAAGCAAAATTATTCACTTTTGCAACACTGAAGATTGATACAACAATGATTATATTCACTTGTTTTATGTCTTCACTATCACTGAAGTTGATACAACAATATTATATCACTTGTTTATGTCTTCACTATCACTGAAGTTGTACAACAATGATTATATTCACTTGTTTTATGTCTTCACTATCACGAGATTGATACAAACAATGTTATATTATTGTTTATGTCTTCTATCACGAAGTGATACAAACAATGATTATATTCACTTGTTTTATGTCTTCACTATCACTGAATATTGATACAAACAATGATTATATTCACTTGTTTTATGTCTTCACTATCACTGAAGATTGATACAAACAATGATTATATTCACTTGTTTTATGTCTTCACTATCACTGA
Organism: Cherax destructor; assembly: GCA_009830355.1. Classification (NCBI taxonomy): domain Eukaryota; kingdom Metazoa; phylum Arthropoda; class Malacostraca; order Decapoda; family Parastacidae; genus Cherax; species Cherax destructor. The sequence continues at coordinate 49,650 of WNWK01012859.1, forward strand.
AGATTGATACAAACAATGATTATATTCACTTGTTTTATGTCTTCACTATCACTGAAGATTGATACAAACAATGATTATATTCACTTGTTTATGTCTTCATATCACTGAAGGTTGATACAAACAATGATTATATTCACTTGTTTTATGTCTTCACTATCACTGAATATTGATACAAACAATGATTATATTCACTTGTTTTATGTCTTCACTCACTGAAGATTGATACAAACAATGATTATATTCACTTGTTTTATGTCTTCACTCAAGATTATACAACAATGATTATATTCACTTGTTTTATTCTTCATATCACTGAAGATTGATACAAACAATGATTATATTCACTTGTTTTATGTCTTCACTATCACTGAAGGTTGATACAATGATTATATTCACTTGTTTTCCCTCAAGGTACTTTCTTTGGCTCTTATATTAGCTTTATTATATAGTAATAAGTCGCATCTTTGGAAAGAAACTTTATGAATCCACAACAATGAAATGTACCCAGGCAGTGGATGTTTGGTGGTGGAGGCAGTCACAGTTATACTTCCTCCACCTAACCTCCCCACCAACATGAACCACTTCCTCCCCACTGGCATACCCAACTCCCACCCATGAACCTTTCTCCCCAACCCAGTGTTGGGTCATCACCTCCAACACTCCTCACCAACATGAATCACCTCTCCTCCCCCAACACCCAGTGTTGGGTCATCACCTCCAACACTCCTCACCAACATGAACCACCTCTCCTCCCCCAACAACCAGTGTTGGGTCACCACCAACCACGTGTTCATGTTACGTTTGTCAACATACATCATTTTTCTCCCAGGCAGACATCCATTATCTCCCCTCCCTTCCCCCATCCCGTGCTCTCCCCCCTCCCTTTCCCCATCCCGTGCTCTTCCCCTCCCTTTCCCCATCCCGTGCTCTTCCCCTCCCTTCCCCATCCGTTCTCTTCCCCTTCCTCCCTCCCATCCTGTGCTCTTTCCACTTCCTCCCCCCATCCCGTGCTCTTCCCCTCCCTTCCCCCAGCCCGTGCTCTTTCCCCTTCCTCCCTCCCATCCTGTGCTCTTCCCCCTTCCTACCTCCCATCCCGTGCTCTTCCCCCTTCCTCCCTCCCATCCTGTAAAGTAAACAAAGAAAGCGAATGCCAGACTGAAGTTCCTCTACAGACAAGCACAGTGTCTACCTACTGAGGCTCGCAGGACTCTATGTCTAGCCCTTATACAATGTCATATGGACTACGCTTGCTCTTCATGGTACTCTGCCTTGACAAAAAAACTGAAAGATAAACTGAAAATCACCCAGAACAAAATGGTAAGATTCATCCTGGACCTGGGTCCAAGAGCACATGTAGGCCAGGATGAATTACAACAATTGGATATGCTGAATATTGAAGACAGAGTAAAATAATTTAAGTTAAATTAAGTTTATAAAATTGCTCACAGTGTCCAGAATATCTTGCTGCCAATTTTGTCAAGGCTGGGAACCAAAGCAGACATAGTACTAGTGGGAGAGAGCACAACTTTGTAGTACCCACAGTCAGTGGCCAGGCTTCAAACACCTCTTATTGTACAGCAATAAAGGAATGGAACAGACTTCCTGCACATGTCAAGGCCAGTCATAGCATGAACCAGTTCAAGAAGAGAGCCAAAAGCTACCTAATGAATGTAGCCACAGAAAGGGAGGAGAATGATTTTTTATTTTTTTAACTAACACACATGTATATGTAAATAACTCTTTACCTTATTCCTAGTATATATTCTTTATAGTATAAAAACATATATCTCCTACAGTGTATAATATTAAGGTATTAAATGGACCCCAATGGAAATAAGTCACTCTGTCTGACTTTTTTGGTTATCCTAGGTTCTCTACACATATACTGTTATGTATGATAATCTATGTAACTGTATTTGTGTATACATGAATAAACTTACTTACTCCCCCTCTTTTCTCCCTCCCATCCCGTGCTCTCCCCCTTCCACCCATCCTGTGCTCTCCCCCTTCCTCCCTCCCATCCTGTGTTCTCTCCCATCCCGTGCTTTCCCCCTTCCTCCCATCCTGTGATCTTCCCCCTTCCTCCCTCCCATCCCGTGCTCTTACCCCTCCACCCACCCTCAACCTGCAGCTCTTCCCCTCTTTTGATATGGACCCTTAGCCACCCCTCTCCTTCCTTCCTTCCTTCCCATTTTCACTCCCAAAACTCACCACTTCCTTTCTGCAACACACACACACACACACACACACACACACACACAAAGGGTGGGCAGGGATAGGATGTTTCAGAGATGGGACACAGTAACAAGGGGTCACAACTGGAAGTTGAAGACTCAGATGAGTCACAGGGATGTGACTCATCTGAGTCTTCAGTCATATGACTGAAGACTCATATGACTCATATGACTGAAGACTCAGTCATATGACTGAGTCTTCAGTCATAGAGTTGTTAAGAAGTGGAACAACCTGGAGAGTGATGTAGTGGAGGCAGGATCCATACATAGCTTTAAGAAGAGGTACGATAAAGGTCATGGAGCAGGGAAAGAGTGGACCTAGTAGCAACCAGCGAAGAGGCGGGGCCAAGAGCTGTGAATCGACCCCTGCAACCACAAATAGGTGAGTACACACACACAAACAAGCAGCACTGACTTACAGTTCTCGAGAAAATTGTTTTTTTGTTAAATATATTTAGGTGAATCAGCATAGTAAATAAATTTTTTATTAGAGAGTAAAATTAATTTAGCAAGTTATTCTTAAACAGTTACTGTAATATAATACTGCTTAATACTATGCAACTTAAATATTTAAGTTTAGGCTAAATTTAGGATGTTTGTTGTTAACATAAATGAAGTGTGTTAATATGTTAACGTTGATAGTGATGTTAGCGGCGTTATCACAGTTGTTTGTTTAGTGGATTGTAATAAGTAGTTATGTTGTCACCTGAACTGTCAGGTGACAACATAAACATTCCTAAGAAACACTGGAGGGATTTTCTGTCATGAGGTACTGGGTAATTCTTAATGGCAAGAATTTAAGCAAATTTAGCGGCTTCTTTACCACTGCCTACTTCATGGCCAAAAAAAGCAATAGTAGACTGACCAAAAGATGACCTACATAGATTTACAGTTAACTGGAAACTCTTAAACTTCTCAAATAGAACTTTAAGTCGGGAAACATGTTGGTTCCACGTATCGGAAACTGTTACTATATCGTCTGGTCACAGACCGGGCCGCGGGGGCGTTGACCCTGGAATTCTCTCCAGGTAAACTCTCTCTCCAGGTAATAAGCTGCCGTGCCTTCAAGTCCTTTAATAGCCTGATAGATCAGCTTCTGGAACGTTGCTGGCGAGTTCCGCATTCCGAATGGGGTTATTGTATATTGATAGCGACCTGGAATTACAAAGGCAGAGATTTCCTTCGCCTTATTTGTCAAAGTAACCTTTAAGGAGGTTTAGTTTGGAAACAAAAGTAGCCATACCCACGAAGTTAACTACGTCATCCAGACGTGGCAGAGGGTAAGCATCTGGAACAGTGACCTCATTCACCTTACGGTAGTCTGTACACATTCGAAAACCTCCATCAGACTTCTTAAAAAGGATACACGGTGAAGCCCACGGACTGGATGACTCCTCCACTAATCCGTGTTCTAACACAAATGTTACCTCCTGGGGAGAGTTTAATAGGCTTAGTGTTTCCAACATCTGCATCATGGTATCCCAGGGTTCATTTTGTCGGACATCCGAAAATATGTCAGGATAAGTTTGTAAGAGGGCAGTTAAACTTATTATTTTATTTTTAGACAACCCACTACCACCACCACCACCTTGACCACCACCACCACCACCTTGACCACCACCACCACCACCTTGACCACCACCACCTTGACCACCACCACCTTGACCACCACCACCTTGACCACCACCACCTTGACTACCACCACCTTGACCACCACCTTGACCACCACCTTGACCACCACCACCACCTTGACCACCACCACCACCTTGACCACCACCACCACCTTGACCACCACCACCACCTTGACCACCACCACCACCTTGACCACCACCACCACCACCACCTTGACCACCACCACCACCTTGACCACCACCACCACCTTGACCACCACCACCACCTTGACCACCACACCACCTTGACCACCACCACCACCTTGACCACCACCACCACCTTGACCACCACCACCACCTTGACCACCACCACACCTTGACCACCTTCACCACCACCACCTTGACCACTACTACCACCTTGACCACCACCACCACCTTGACCACCACCACCACCTTGACCACCACCACCACCTTGACCACCACCACCACCTTGACCACCACCACCACCTTGACCACCACCACCTTGACCACCACCACCTTGACCACCACCACCTTGACCACCACCACCTTGACCACCACCACCTTGACCACCACCACCTTGACCACCACCACCACCTTGACCACCACCACCTTCACCACCACCACCTTCACCACCACCACCTTGACCACCACCACCTTCACCACCACCACCTTCACCACCACCACCTTGACCACCACCACCACCTTGACCACCACCACCACCACCACCACCTGGACCACCACCACCTTGACCACCACCACCTTGACCACCACCACCACCACCTTGACCACCACCACCACCTTGACCACCACCACCACCTTGACCACCACCTTGACCACCACCACCTTGACCACCACCACCACCTTGACCACCACCACCACCTTGACCACCACCACCAACTTGACCACCACATTGACCACCACCACCTTGACCACCACCACCTTGACCACCACCACCACCACCTTCACCACCACCACCACCACCACCACCTTGACCACCACCTTGACCACCACCACCACCTTGACCACCACCACCACCTTGACCACCACCACCTTGACCACCACCACCTTGACCACCACCACCACCTTGACCACCACCACCACCTTGACCACCACCACCACCTTGACCACCACCACCACCTTGACCACCACCACCACCTTCACCACCACCACCACCTTCACCACCACCACCACCTTCACCACCACCACCACCTTCACCACCACCACCACCTTCACCACCACCACCTTCACCACCACCACCACCTTCACCACCACCACCACCTTGACCACCACCACCACCTTGACCACCACCACCACCTTCACCACCACCACCTCCTTGACCAGCTGAAACAGGATAGCTAAACTTGTCAAGACTTCCTCAGTCAGAAAGTTACTTTCAGGTGTGTGTGAAGATTGACAACAGCGGACACATCCCTACATAAGACTGTGCCACAGTTGTTCTCGCTTTTGTCTCGTGCGTCTGAGGATTCCTTTAGGAAGCTACCAATAACCAGGTGATCTGGCGCAAAGAAATGGTGGAAAAGATTTCTGCAGGTGAAGCAGCTTAAGGTACACAGATGGCGCTGAGAATCGTTTATGCAAGTTTCAGCGTTCCTCTCCAGCGGACCGGGCTGTATAACCCCTGTGGTTTAGCGCTTCTTTTGATAATAATAATAATCCTCTCCAGCGGAGTCTAGGTTGTTTTTCTTTGAGTGTTTGTATTTAGTTTTATTTTCAGTTTTGAAATTCACTGTTGTGAGTTTTTTTCAAGGAGTTTTGAGCCTTCAGTATGTTAGCAATTTTTTTAAGTCTACGTTGTTCTAAATCTATTCGTCTGAATCCTCCGTGCTGTAGTTAGAGTGGTTTTGAATCCTCCGTGCTGTAGTTAGAGTGGTTTTGAATCCTCCGTGCTGTAGTTAGAGTGGTTTTGAATCCTCCGTGCTGTAGTTAGAGTGGTTTTGAATCCTCCGTGCTGTAGTTAGAGTGGTTTTGAATCCTCCGTGCTGTAGTTAGAGTGGTTTTGAATCCTCCGTGCTGTAGTTAGAGTGGTTTTGAATCCTCCGTGCTGTAGTTAGAGTGGTTTTGAATCCTCCGTGCTGTAGTTAGAGTGGTTTTGAATCCTCCGTGCTGTAGTTAGATTGGTTTTGATTCCTCCGTACTGTTGTTAGAGTGGTTTTGAATCCTCCGTGCTGTAGTTAGAGTGGTTTTGAATCCTCCGTGCTGTAGTTAGAGTGGTTTTGAATCCTCCGTGCTGTAGTTAGAGTGGTTTTGATTTCCCCCGTACTGTTGTTAGAGTGGTTTTGAATCCTCCGTGCTGTAGTTAGAGTGGTTTTGAATCCTCCGTGCTGTAGTTAGAGTGGTTTTGAATCCGTGCTGTAGTTAGAGTGGTTTTGAATCCTCCGTGCTGTAGTTAGAGTGGTTTTGAATCCTCCGGGCTGTAGTTAGAGGGGGTTTTGAATCCTCCGTGCTGTGTTAGAGTGGTTTTGAATCCTCCGTGCTGTAGTTAGAGGGTTTTGAATCCTCCGTGATGTAGTTAGAGTGGTTTTGAATCCTCCGTGCTGTGTTAGAGTGGTTTTGAATCCTCCGTGCTGTAGTTAGAGGGTTTTGAATCCTCCGTGCTGTAGTTAGAGTGGTTTTGAATCCTCCGTGCTGTAGTTAGAGTGGTTTTGAATCCGTGCTGTAGTTAGAGTGGTTTTGAATCCTCCGTGCTGTAGTTAGAGTGGTTTTGAATCCTCCGTGCTGTAGTTAGAGTGGTTTTGAATCCTCCGTGCTGTAGTTAGAGGGGTTTTGAATCCTCCGTGCTGTAGTTAGAGTGGTTTTGAATCCTCCGTACTGTTGTTAGAGTGGTTTTGAATCCTCCGTGCTGTAGTTAGAGTGGTTTTGAATCCTCCGTGCTGTAGTTAGAGTGGTTTTGAATCCTCCGTGCTGTAGTTAGAGTGGTTTTGAATCCTCCGTGCTGTAGTTAGAGTGGTTTTGAATCCTCCGTGCTTTAGTTAGAGTGGTTTTGAATCCTCCGTGCTGTAGTTAGAGTGGTTTTGAATCCTCCGTGCTGTAGTTAGAGAGGTTTTGAATCCTCCGTGCTGTAGTTAGAGTGGTTTTGAATCCTCCGTGCTGTAGTTAGAGTGGTTTTGAATCCTCCGTGCTGTAGTTAGAGTGGTTTTGAATCCTCCGTGCTGTAGTTAGAGTGGTTTTGAATCCGTGCTGTAGTTAGAGTGGTTTTGAATCCTCCGTGCTGTAGTTAGAGTGGTTTTGAATCCTCCGTGCTGTAGTTAGAGTGGTTTTGAATCCTCCGTACTGTTGTTAGAGTGGTTTTGAATCCTCCGTACTGTTGTTAGAGTGGTTTTGAATCCTCTGTGCTGTAGTTAGAGTGGTTTTGAATCCTCCGTGCTGTAGTTAGAGTGGTTTTGAATCCTCCGTGCTTTAGTTAGAGTGGTTTTGAATCCTCCGTGCTGTAGTTAGAGTGGTTTTGAATCCTCTGTGCTGTAGTTAGAGTGGTTTTAAATCCTCTGTGCTGTTGTTAGAGTGGTTTTGAATCTTGTACCTCTTTTAAGTGATTTTGTTTTATCTGTGATCACCTTAGAAAAGTTTTTAATCTTCTGTGGTCTTGTCAGAGTCCTCTTCAGTCCTCTAACCTTCCAATAGAGTAGTCTTAATCCTCTTTATCTGATAAGAGAGGCTGAAATTCCAAATATTATTTACAGAGAATTTTCGCCCTCTAGTGTTTTAGGTAGTAAAATTGTTTAAATATATTGAACTATGCATGGTGGGAAGGATAGCAGTGGTTAGTATAACCTTGGTGGGAAGGATAGCAGTGGTAAGTGTAACCTTGGTGGGAAGGATAGCAGTGGTTAGTATAACCTTGGTGGGAAGGATAGCAGTGGTAAGTGTAACTTTGGTAGGAAGGATAGCAGTGGTTAGTATAACCTTGGTGGGAAGGATAGCAGTGGTAAGTGTAACTTTGGTAGGAAGGATAGCAGTGGTAAGTATAACCTTGGTGGCAAGGATAGCAGTGGTAAGTGTAACCTTGGTGGGAAGGATAGCAGTGGTAAGTGTAACTTTGGTAGGAAGGATAGCAGTGGTTAGTATAACCTTGGTGGGAAGGATAGCAGTGGTTAGTATAACCTTGGTGGGAAGGATAGCAGTGGTAAGTGTAACTTTGGTAGGAAGGATAGCAGTGGTAAGTGTAACCTTGGTGGGAAGGATAGCAGTGGTAAGTGTAACTTTGGTAGGA
>WNWK01012860.1:0-57734 GCA_009830355.1 Cherax destructor
CAAGGGGGGGGGTAAAAAGGAGGGAAAAAAGAGGACAACAGGAGGAACAAAATAGGAAATCAGGGAAAAAAGCAGGACAAAAAGGAAAACAGAAGGAAAAACAGAAGGGCAACAAAGGGGGAACAGAATGGGACAAAAAAGAGGAACAGGGAGGACAATCAGGAGGAACAAATGAACAAACGGAGGGAAAAAAGGGGGACAATCAGGAGGGAAAAGAAGTAGGATGAACAGGAGGAACAGAAGGAGGACAAACAGGAGGAAAAGAAAGGGGGACAAAAGGAGGAACAGAGGGGAAAAAACAGGAGGGAAAAGAATTAGGGCAAACAGGAGGAACAAAAAAGGACAATCGGGGGGAACAGAAGGAAGACAAACAGGAGGGAAAAGAAGGGGACAATCAGGGGGAACAGAAGGAACTCAGGAGGGAAAAGAAGAGGAAATCAGGAAAAAAAGAAGGGGGACAATCAGGAGGCAGAAGGACGAACGGGGGGGAACAAAAGGGGGACAATCGGGAACAGGACAAACAGGAGTAACAAAAAAAAAGACAAACAGGAGTAACAGAAGAAGGACAAATGGAAGGAACAGAAGAAGGACGAAAAGGGTAACAGGAGGGAAAGAAGGGGCGAAAAAGGAGTCAGATGGAAGGGGAAAGCAGTGATAAAAAGGGGACTTAAGACACAATCATGATAAAAAAAGCAAGAAAAACACGGGAAAAAACCAAACCCACCGAAGGTTTGAAACCATCGGGTGAACCATTTCCCTCATTTTCCCGGAAAGTAAACTTAGTCTTCTCTAAAATATGCCAGCGACTGAGGTTTAAAATCGTCGGGAGAAAAATTTTATATAAAATGTGGTGGGGGGGGTCTAAGGGGGGGTAGTGTGGGGGGGGATGCATATGTGGGGGGTGGGGACAGTGTTTGTGGGGGCGGGGAACTTCAGGGGAAAAAATGGTGTGGGGGTCTACATATGGAGTGAAGATGGGTCTATAGGTAGTGGAAACTATAAGGAGGTGGGGGGTCTCCCCTGTGGATGTGGGGGTGGGGGGTCTAGTGGAGTGGTGTGATGGTCGAAGGTGGTGTGGTGGTCTATAGTGTTTTAGTATGGGGAAATCTATATGTGGTTAAAATTTTATGAGGGGTGTGGTTAAAAGGGCTTTAAGGTGTGGGGTCATAGGTGGTGGTGGTGGGTCAAAAAAAAGGGATGTGTGGTGGTGGGTCTATGGTGGTGGTGGGGGGGATAATTATGTGGTGGGGGTGGTCGAAGGGGGAGTTGGGTGGGGGTGGGTCTACATTTGGGGTTTTTGGGGTGGACCCCAAAGGGGGGGGGGGGGTTGGTGGTGGGTTATAGGTGGTGGGGGGGGGTCTAAAATTGAAAAGTGGGGGATCACATGTGGGTTAAAACTCAGTTGGTAAAACATATGTGGTTAAAAACCCAATGTTATGGTGGGTGGATTTAAAATGTGGTGGTGGGGGTCTACAGTGTGGTGTGGTGTTGGTGGGTCTACAGTGGTAGTGGGGTGGTGGAGGTCGAATGGTGGTGGGGGGTCGTACAGTGTTATTGGGTGGTGGGCATAGTGTGGTAGTGTGGGGGGTGGGGGGGTCGATAGGTGGTGGTGGGGGGTCGTACAGTGGGTAGTGTGGTGGTGGGGGTCGTATAGTGGGTGGGGGGGGTCACAGTTTGGTAGTGGGGTGGTGGTGGGTCTACATTTGGGTAGGGGTGGTGAAGGTCTATATTTGGTGGGGGAGGGTCGCAGTGGTATCGGGGTGGGGGGGGGGTCTACATGTTAGGGGGGTGGTAAAAGGGTCTTGTTGGTGTGGGGGGTCACATTTTAGGGTTTGGGGTTTGGTCTAATTTGGGGATTGGTAAAAGGGTCGTAATGTGGTGGGAATCTTAATTTGGTGGTGGAGGTCAAAGTTTTGGGGGGGGTCTTGGGGGGGAGGTCGACAGTTTTTTGGGGGAGGTCTACATGTGGTGGTGGGGGGTCTACAGTGTGGGGGGTTGGGGGTCTACAGTGTGGAAATGTGTTGGGGGGCACAGTGTGGTGTTGGTGGTGGAGGGTCGAGTGTGGTGGTGGAGGGTCACAGTGGGTAGTGGGTGGTGGTGGTGGGTCTACAGTGTGGTAGTGGGGGGTGGAGGGTCGTACAGTGGGGAGTGGGGGTGGTGGGGGGGTTCGTACATGTGGTATTTGGGGGGGGAAGGGGTAACATGTGAGTGTGGGGTCACATGGAAAGTTGGTGGTAAATTAAATGTGGTTTTGGGGGGCCCCGTTTGGGGTTTTCCCTTGGGGTATGTTGTGAAAGGGTAATGTGGTGGTTGGGTCAAAGTGAGTGGGGCGTAAGTGTGGTAGGGGAAGGGGTCGTGTGGAGTGGGCCCCAAAGGGGAAAAACCCCCCAGAAGGGGGCCACAAATTTTAAAAATTATAACCTATTTTCCTTTTTTTAAAATTTTAAAATTTATTTTCATATGTTTTAAACTTAAATATCTTCTTTATATTAATTAATATCTTATTGTGGGAATGCATTACTATTGCACTGTTAAAAGTGTTGAAAACCCCCCGGGTGGCACTACTCCCAGTCACGTATCACACTTGTGGGGGGCACACCCCCCTCCGCTGTCTGGACTGCGACCCTCTGTCAACCCCTTTTCTGGGTTTGTTGTCACATTGACACAAAATAACTCAGGTCTCTATACAGCCCCACCTAATTCAAAAAAACATCTGCACCTCACATTTGGGATTTTTATTTAAAACAACTTAAAAAAAAGGGGAATTTTTGGGGTTTTTTGGAAGGGAATCTATTATTCCCAGTTGGGGTCATTTTCTATCCCCCCTTGTCCCAAACCTTGTTCTTTCTTTTATATTCTCTTCTAATGGTCATTTACTGTTCAATCAACTTTTATTTCATTTTTGAAGCTAGCTTATGAAGTATTACACTGGTTGAGTCGAGTCAGGGGTTACCTGAAATCCCCTACACATTATTCTATTTGTATATATCTGCATTATTTATTTCTGACATTGTACCTGATGGGACTTTTGTATCATTATATATATGTGCCCTCAACGCCATAGTATAAAGCAGTGTAGGGGCACCCCCCAAAAAAAATATTTTCAGTATATTTATATTTGTTTTCTTTACTTTTACCCTAGATTTTCTCTTTTATAATAAACATTTTAAAAATATTTCTTTGGTTTTGTATAGTCTCAGTTGGAATAATAATTAATAATTTTCGGATAACTGGACCAGGATACCTTTTTTACAAAAGCCCCGTAACAGGCTGGGTCCTAGAAAGGGTTATCCTTACTAGTTTCACGGGAAAGTCTATTTTTAATAGATATCGCGTCATTTTGTAACATATGGTGGGTGGGTCGTATAGTGTGGTAGTCTGGAAATATGGGTCGTACGGTGTGGTAGTCTGGCAGTGGTGGGTCGATAGTGGTAGTCTGGAGTGGTGGGTCGTATAGTGTGGTATCTGGGTTTCGGAGGGTCGATAGTGGGTAACTCTGAGTGGGTCGTATTGTGTGGAGTCTGGACTGTGGGTCGTACAGTGTGGTAGTCTGGTAGTGGTGGGTCGTATAGTGTGGTAGTCTGGTAGAGGTGGGGCTGTATAACCCTTGTGGTTTAGCGCTTCTTTTTGATTATAATAATAATAATGGTAGAGGTGGGTCGTACAGTGTGGTAGCCTGGTAGTGGTGGGTCGCATAGTGTGGTAGTGTGGTGGTGGTGGGTCGTAATGTGGTAGTGTGGTGGTAGACGGTCTATAGTGTGGAAGTGTGTTGGTTGTGAGTCGTACAGTGTGGTGGTAGTGGGTCGTACAGTGTGGTAGTGTGGTGGTGATGGGTCGTACAGTGTGGTGGTGTGGTGGTGGGTCGTACAGTGTGGTAGCGTGGTGGTGGAGGGTAGTATAGTGTGGTGGTGGTGGGTCGTACAGTGTAGTAGTGAGGTGGTGGAGGGTCTTATAGTGTGGTAGTCTGGTATTGGTGGATCGTACAGTGTGGTAGTCTGGTAGTGGTGGTTCATATAGTGTGGTGATGGGTCGTACAGTGTGGTAGTCTGGTAGTGGTGGGTCGTATATTGTAGTGGTGGGTCGTACAGAGTGGTAGTTTGGTAGTGGTGAGTCGTATAGTGTGGTGGTGGGTCGTACAGTGTGGTAGTCTGGTAGTGGTGGGTCGTATTGTGTGGTAGTCTGGTAGAGGTGGGTCGTATAGTGTAGTAATCTGGTAGTGGTGGGTCGTATAGTGTTGTAGTCTGGTAGTGGTGGGTCGTATAGTGTTGCAGTCTGGTAGTGGTGGGTCGTATAGTGTGTTAGTCTGGTAGCGGTTGGTCGTATAGTGTGGTAGTCTGGTAGAGGTGGGTCGTATAGTGTGGTAGTCTGGTAGTGGTAGGTCGTATAGTGTGGTAGTCTGGTAGAGGTGGGTCGTAGTGTGGTAGTCTGGTAGTGGTAAGTCGTATAGAGTGGTAGTGTGATGGTGTTGGGTCGTAAAGTGTGGTGGTGGAGGGTCAAATAGTGTAGTAGTGTGTTGGTGGTGAGTCGTACAGTGTGGTGGTGGGTCATACAGTGTCGTAGTGTGGTGGTGATGGTGGCCAATAGTGTGGTGGTGGTGGGTCGTACAGTGTAGTTGTGAGGGTGGTGGGTCGTAAATGTGGCAGTCTGGTAGTGGTGGGTCGTATAGTGTGGTGGTGGGTCGTACAGTGTGGTAGTCTGGTAGTGGTGGGTCGTATAGTGTGGTGGTGGGTCGTACAGTGTGGTAGTCTGGTAGTGGTGGGTCGTATAGTGTGGTGGTGGGTCGTCAGTGTGGTAGTCTGGTAATGGTGGGTCGTAGTGTAGTGGTGGGTAGTCTGGTAATGGTGGGTCGTATAGTGTGGTGGTGGGTCGTACAGTGTGGTAGTCTGGAGTGGTGGGTCGTAAGTGTAGTGGTGGGTAGTCTGGTAATGGTGGGTCGATAGTGTGGTGGTGGGTCGCACAGTGTGGTAGTCTGGGAGTGGTGGGTCGTATAGTGTGGTGGTGGTTCGTACAGTGTGGTAGTCTGGTAGTGGTGGGTCGTATAGTGTGGTGGTGGGTCGTACAGTGTGGTAGTCTGGTAATGGTGGGTCGTATAGTGTAGTGTGGGGTAGTCTGGTAATGGTGGGTCGTATAGTGTGGTGGTGGTCGTACATGTGGTAGTCTGGTAGTGGTGGGTCGTATAGTGTGGTGGTGGGTCGTATAGTGTGGTGGTGTGAACGACATAAGAGACTGTGGGTCGTATAGTGTGGTGGTGGGTCGTACAGTGTGGTAGTCTGGTAGTGGTGGGTCGTATAGTGTGGTGGTGGGAACGACATAACAGACTGTGGCTTGTAGGAAATCCTGATACATGAAGGTAAGTCATACGAACGACCACTCTTGTCCAGACTTAGTACCAGGCTTGTGGGAGAGGGTGAGACGTCAGGAAGTGGGTTGTGGGCGTGGGTTGTGGACGTGGGTTGTGGGCGTGAATTGTGGGCGTGGGTTGTGGGCGTGGGTTGTGGGCGTGGGTTGTGGGCGTGGGTTATGGGAGAAGGCATGGGCATAGTCAATTCTTATTTTTAATTTCCTAAAAATTCGATTCCCTCTGCAGTGTGTTGCCACGCTATTCTATATGATAGTTACATTGTGGGAACACCAGCAGTGTTGCTACACTATTCTATATGATAGTTACATTGTGGGAACACCAGCAGTGTTGCTACACTATTCTATATGATAGTTACATTGTGGTAACACCAGCAGTGTTGCTACACTATTCTATATGATAGTTACATTGTAGGAACACCAGCAGTGTTGCTACACTATTCTATATGATAGTTACATTGTAGGAACACCAGCAGTGTTGCTACACTATTCTATTGATAGTTACATTGTGGAACACCAGCGAGTGTGACACTATCTTATGATAGTTACATTGTGGGAACACAACAGTGTTGCTACACTATTCATATGTAGTTATTGTGGAACACCAGAGTTGCTACCTATTCATATGAGTAGGAGATTCAGTAGTGACACCAAGGCTGAGACTTCAGTAGTTTAGTTGATGGGAAACCAGTAGTGTGTAACTATTCTTATAGTGTCAGTATGAGGGAGACTTCAGTTTGCTAGCTGGATTCTTCAGTAGTTCGTTGTGAACACCAGCAGTTAGTGTGTCATTCTGAGCTCCCACGAACCAAACTAAGTGGGTATTAGTAGTTTTCTGCGCTGAGATCTGCAGAGTAGTTACTGAAGAACATGTCCCTATTGACAAGTTTTCCTCATATCTGTCCTTGATTGAGACTAGGCGGCATTAATCCACCGCTGTACCTATAAAGTCTTTACTCTTCAGGTAGATCTGTCTGTGACTCGATAAAGCCCACTGCGTGGGGAACTTATAGGATCACATTATACTATGTTTATTTCCATTGTCGTTTTCCATTATTTCATCTAAATGTCTATTGCACAGGCACTTTTTTGGCTTTATTCCTGCTACATGACTCCAGTCTTTCATATTCTGTGATCAAGCTCTACTTCATATTTTAAATTCAGGAATTTTCATTACGCAGACCTACACTTGCATTGACTTCATCTCCACTCAGACCAGACATTAATTTGTCAAATCTCTGAGTTCACTGGTATCCTCCAGAATGATCATACGCTATTTTGTATCATCAAATTACCATGTCCTTATTCTTCATCAGGTCATTTATGAATATGAACAACAATGGTAAACTCCGTGGAACCCATAGTGACTAATCCCTGTTTGACCCCATTATGAAACTCTCTGCTTTCTTGTACAGCCTCATCATCTGAACTACCTCCTATCCAGATGCCTTTCAAGTCTGAGTACTCTATCGAAGCCTACGAAATCCAATAAACTATCATATTCTTTTCATTCTCTGCCTCAAATGTTTTATTGAACTCAGTAAATTTGTCAACAGACGACCTCTCTGAACCCATGCAGATTCATTAATAAATTAGTTCAAGGACTAATAATATCAGCAAATTATTTAAAATTTGCTACTAGATGTAGGTTTGACGTAATTTACTTCACACAGTGACATTTCAACAAGTTAATGTGTCACTGAGCTGGGAGACTTCAGTAGTGTCAGCCTGAGCTGGGAGACTTCAGTAGTGTCAGACTGAGCTGGGAGACTTCAGTAGTGTCAGTCTGAGCTGGGAGACTTCAGTAGTGTCAGTCTGAGCTGGGAGACTTCAGTAGTGTCAGCCTGAGCTGGGAGACTTCAGTAGTGTCAGTCTGAGCTGGGAGACTTCAGTAGTGTCAGTCTGAGCTGGGAGACTTCAGTAGTGTCAGTCTGAGCTGGGAGACTTCAGTAGTGTCAGTCTGAGCTGGGAGACTTCAGTAGTGTCAGCCTGAGCTGGGAGACTTCAGTAGTGTCAGTCTGAGCTGGGAGACTTCAGTAGTGTCAGTATGAGCTGGGAGACTTCAGTAGTGTCAGTCTGAGCTGGGAGACTTCAGTAGTGCCAGTATGAGCTGGGAGACTTCAGTAGTGTCAGTCTGAGCTGGGAGACTTCAGTAGTGTCAGTCTGAGCTGGGAGACTTCAGTAGTGCCAGTATGAGCTGGGAGACTTCAGTAGTGTCAGTATGAGCTGGTAGACTTCAGTAGTGTCAGTATGAGCTGGGAGACTTCAGTAGTGTCAGTATGAGCTGGTAGACTTCAGTAGTGCCAGTATGAGCTGGGAGACTTCAGTAGTGTCAGTATGAGCTGGTAGACTTCAGTAGTGTCAGTATGAGCTGGGAGACTTCAGTAGTGTCAGTCTGGGCTGGAGACTTCAGTAGTGTCAGTATGAGCTGGGAGACTTCAGTAGTGTCAGTCTGAGCTGGGAGACTTCAGTAGTGTCAGTCTGAGCTGGGAGACTTCAGTAGTGCCAGTATGAGCTGGGAGACTTCAGTAGTGTCAGTATGAGCTGGTAGACTTCAGTAGTGTCAGTATGAGCTGGGAGACTTCAGTAGTGTCAGTATGAGCTGGTAGACTTCAGTAGTGCCAGTATGAGCTGGGAGACTTCAGTAGTGTCAGTATGAGCTGGTAGACTTCAGTAGTGTCAGTATGAGCTGGGAGACTTCAGTAGTGTCAGTCTGGGCTGGGAGACTTCAGTAGTGTCAGTATGAGCTGGGAGACTTCAGTAGTGTCAGTCTGAGCTGGGAGACTTCAGTAGTGTCAGTCTGAGCTGGGAGACTTCAGTAGTGTCAGTCTGAGCTGGGAGACTTAAGTAGTGTCAGTATGAGCTGGGAGACTTCAGTAGTTTCAGTATGAGCTGGGAGACTTCAGTAGTGTCAGTATGAGCTTGGAGACTTCAGTAGTGTCAGTATGAGCTGGGAGACTTCAGTAGTGTCAGTATGAGCTGGGTGACTTCAGTAGTGTCAGTCTGAGCTGGGAGACTTCAGTAGTGTCAGTATGAGCTGGGAGACTTCAGTAGTGTCAGTCTGAGCTGGGAGACTTAAGTAGTGTCAGTATGAGCTGGGAGACTTCAGTAGTGTCAGTATGAGCTGGGAGACTTCAGTAGTGTCAGTATGAGCTGGGAGACTTCAGTAGTGTCAGTATGAGCTGGGAGACTTCAGTAGTGTCAGTATGAGCTGGGAGACTTCAGTAGTGTCAGTATGAGCTGGGAGACTTCAGTAGTGTCAGTATGAGCTGGGAGACTTCAGTAGTGCCAGTATGAGCTGGGAGACTTAAGTAGTGTCAGTATGAGCTGGGAGACTTAAGTAGTGTCAGTATGAGCTGGGAGACTTCAGTAGTGCCAGTATGAGCTGGGAGACTTAAGTAGTGTCAGTATGAGCTGGGAGACTTAAGTAGTGTCAGTATGAGCTGGGAGACTTCAGTAGTGTCAGTATGAGCTGGGAGACTTCAGTGGTGTCTTGGGAGTCACCACCTCCCAGGGTGACCCATCTCTCCCACACACACCTGAAGAAGAATTTTTATGAAGATATGTACAAATTATCTATAAGAGAGAGAGAGAGAGAGAGAGAGAGAGAGAGAGAGAGAGTGTAGGAAGGTGTACATAATCATAGTGTTGTAGTCTCTGGCACCAACATGACTTGCTCATTCTCTCACCTAAACACCTCACTCCTCTTCTCCTCTCCTTTCCTCCCTCCCCTCTCATCTCCCCTCTCTCTCATTCTTGTCCTCTCTCACTTCCCCTTCCCCCAACAATTGTTCCTGTCACCCCCTCCTTGTTATACTTGTCCCCCACTTCCTGTCATGTTACTCCCTCTTCACCCTCCCTCTTCACCCTCCCTCCCTCCCTCTTCACCCTCCCTCCCCTCCTCTTCACCCTCCCTCCCTCCCTCTTCCCATGTAATAGTTGTGATGTTCTTATACCCGGGTTGTGCGATTATACGATGATGATAATAATAATAATAATAATTTTATTATCGTTATCTTTAATATTAATATTATTATTATTATAATTATTATTATTATTATTGGTAGTAGTAGTAATCGTAGTAGTAGTAGTAGTTGTAGTACTAGTAGTAGTAGTACTAGTATATCAATAGTAGTAGTCGTAGTAGTAGTAGTAGTAGTAGTTGTAGTACTAGTAGTAGTAGTAGTAGTAGTAGTACTAGTAGTAGACAGTAGTAGTAGTAGTTGTAGTACTAGTAGTAGTAGTAGTAGTTGTAGTACTAGTAGTAGTAGTACTAGTATATCAATAGTAGTAGTCGTAGTAGTAGTAGTAGTAGTAGTAGCAGTAGTACTAGCAGTAGTAGTAGTAGTACTAGTAGTAGCAGTAGTAGTAGTAGTAGTAGTACTAGTAGTAGTAGTAGTAGTAGTAGTCATAGTAGCAGTAGTACTAGCAGTAGTAGTAGTAGTACTAGTAGTAGCAGTAGTAGTAGTAGTAGTAGTAGTAGTACTAGTAGTAGTAGTAGTAGTAGTAGTAGTAGTAGTAGTAGTACTAGTAGTAGTAGTAGTAGTAGTAGTCGTAGTAGTAGTAGTAGTACTAGTAGTAGTAGTACTAGTAGTAGTAGTAGTAGTAGTAGTAGTAGTAGTAGTACTAGTAGTAGTAGTACTAGTAGTAGTAATAGGAGTACTAGTATTGCAAGATGGTACTAAAAAAAATACCAAATGGTAAATCTCCCCTTCTATATTTGCTACCATTGAGTTAACAGACAAGTGGCCTCCTCACAGAAGCCAATGCCATCTTCACAGCACTCACAAAAACACGAACGAGGGATGTTTTAGTCAGTGAGCTACGAACGCACGACGTCAATGTGTGTAGATGTTAAATGGAGTCAACAGGCCATAGAGAGGACCAGGATTCCGTTGTAAGAGACTCGTATCTTTATATAGAAGCCTTGGATTCCTCAACTGAGACACTAGATATACCGGGTATTTAAGTGGAGAACAAGTATCTGGTAATTATCCTGGTTTTTAAACCACCGTCAACAACGGTGGTTTAAAAACAGATGAGGAAATCCTACACAAAGAGATAAAGATAAGGGAAATCCTGCACCAGCGGATAAAGATAAGGGAAATCCTGCACTAGCAGATTAAGGTAAGGAAAATCTTTGACCGAATATTATTCTCCTTAGAAATTTCACCTTCAGTATGTTCAGTGGAAGACAATGAAGAAGATCACTGTACCAGACACTGCATCTGTAAGCACCTGGAAGCACATGGAAGCATATGAAAGCACATGGAAGTACCTGGAAGCACCTGTAAGTACCTGGAAGAACCTGGAAGCACCTGGAAGCACCTGGAAGCACCTGGAAGTACCTGAAAGCACCTGGAAGCACTTGGAAGCACCTGAAAGCACCCGGAAGCACCTGGAAGCACCTGCAAGCACCTGGAAGCATCTGGAAGCACGATAGCCCACGTACCAACCGATCACAGCACCTGGAAGCACGATAGCCCACGTACCAACCGATCACAGCACCTGGAAGCACGATAGCCCACGTACCAACCATTCACAGCACCTTCTAACAATGAAAATACACCAGACTTGATCTCCACGAACAATGAGGAACTAATTAGAGACATAACAGTGTCAAAGACATTCCAATTAGAGAGGGAAGATCATGTTTCTCAACCATTATGACAAAATTTACGGAGGCTTCAGAAGAAAGCCGGAACGCAGATCTTGTTTAAACTGACTTCGCGAAGACATTTGCCAAATGAGGTCATGGAGTGAAAGCGCATAAAATAAAAACAGTAGATAAAAGAGAAAGAAAGGTAGGCAAATGGAAATTCAATCATCTTACGAACAGAACACTAAGACTTGTAGTAAATTAAGAGAAATTTAACTTTAGCAAAGTAAAAAGATCAATAACCCAAAGGTACAGCTTAAACTTTGTTTATCATCCTCACAGCAGACATGGGTAAAAAAAAAACCATTAGTTACAGAGTAGTATTATCCTTTGCGGCCGGAAACTCTGCAAGTGGATATCAACAAAATCTTCCAGGTGGCAATAAAATAATGTCATGATGTTGAATGGCAACACATTCTAATTGCACGAATCCAAAGACACGGGAGAACCATCTTATACAACGAAGATAATACGCAGAAGACTTGAGCATAATAATGTCTGAGGATCAGTCATTTAGAGAAGACAACGAGGCCAGCGCTGAGAAAACAGGAAAAATGACAGGGTAGACAACGAAGACTTCCAAAAGCAAGAGGAAATTCCAATGGTAAGACTGTTGGGGTCACTTGTGCTCTCTCGCCTGGAGTACTGATCAGTGTTGACAGCTCCGTCAACGAAAGAAAGATAGCAGGTATGGAAAGATATAGACAGTGTTAACTGTTAGCACAGAGCCAATGAAGCATCGAAACTACTGGGAAACACCTCAGAGTACTCGAGCTGTACTCTCTGAATGAATGGGAAGAGAGACACATGATAATATATATATATTCACAGGAGATAATTCGGAGACTAGTCTCAAAACTCAACACTGTTATAACAAGGTACTGATGACAGGTTTGCAAGGAAGCGAACACCGGATATAAAGGTATATGACACTGAATGGTGGAATACTAATACTACTCATAATAATAATAATAATAATAATAATAATAATAATAATAATATTATTATTATTATTATTATTATTATTATTAGTATTATTATTATTTTCAATATTATTAACTTTAGTCACCACCTGCCCCCAACAACAACCTTCCCCTCCCACCACCATCCCCTCCATCCATCCACCATCCTCTTCCCCCTCCCACAACCCTCCTCTCACCCCTCCCACCAGCCTCCCCTCCTCTTCAGTCACAACAGAAGCTGAGATGATCAGCGACCCGAGGGAAGGAATCATGTTGGGGAAGAGTGGAGGGGTGAGTGGAGGGGTGAAGGGAAGGGGTGAGTCGAGGGGTGAAGGGGAAGGGGTGAGGGGAGGGATGAGAGGGGTGAAGGAGTAGTTTCAGCGTGAGTTAATTTGCGGGAGTGTGATTTTTGCGTGTGAGTGAGCGGGAAGAACACAAGAACACTCTCAATGTTAATGTGGGGGAGGGAGGGATGAGGAAGGGGGTTGTGAGGGGGATTGTGTATGCTCACTCCCACCCCATCACCCCTCTTACCCCTCTCCCTCACACCTCCACACCCATTCTCCACTTCATCACTATCACTCCACCACCCTCCACCACCCCTCCACCACCCTCCACCACCCCTCCACCACCCTCCACCACCCTCCACCACCCTCCACCACCCCTCCACCACCCTCCACCACCCCTCCACCACCCTCCACCACCCCACCCCTCCACCACCCTCCACCACCCTCCACCACCCTCCACCACCCTCCACCACCCACCCCTCCACCACCCTCAACCACCCTCCACCACCCCTCCACCACCCTCCACCACCCTCCACCACCCTCCACCACCACTCCACCACCCTCCACCACCCTCCACCACCCTCCACCACCCTCCACCACCCTCCACCACCCCTCCACCACCCTCCACCACCCTCCACCACCCTCCACCACCCCTCCACCACCCTCCACCACCTCCACCACCCTCCACCACCCTCCACCACCCTCCACCACCCCTCCACCACCCTCCACCACCCCTCCACCACCCTCCACCACCCTCACCACCCTCCACCACCCCTCCACCACCCTCCACCACCCTCCACCACCCCCTCCACCACCCTCCACCACCCCTCCACCACCCTCCACCACCCTCCACCACCCTCCACCACCTCCACCACCCCACCCCTCCACCACCCTCCACCACCCTCCACCACCCCTCCACCACCCTCCACCACCCTCCACCACCCTCCACCACCCCTCCACCACCCTCCACCACCCTCCACCACCCTCCACCACCCCTCCACCACCCTCCACCACCCTCCACCACCCTCCACCACCCTCCACCACCCTCCACCACCCTCCACCACCCTCCACCACCCTCCACCACCCTCCACCACCCCTCCACCACCCCTCCACCACCCCTCCACCACCCTCCACCACCCTCCACCACCCTCCACCACCTCCACCACCCCTCCACCACCCTCCATCACCCCTCCACCACCCTCCACCACCCTCCACCACCCTCCACCACCCCTCCAATACCCTCCACCACCCTCCACCACCCTCCACCACCCTCCACCACAAACCACCACCCCTCCACCACCCTTCACCACCCTCCACCACCCTCCACCACCCTCCACCACCCCTCCACCACCCTCCACCACCCTCCACCACCCTCCACCACCCCTCAAACCACCTTCCACCACCCTCCACCACCCTCCACCACCCCTCCACCACCCTCCACCACCCTCCACAAAGAGATAAAGATAAGGGAAATCCTGCACCAGCGGATAAAGATAAGGGAAATCCTGCACTAGCAGATTAAGGTAAGGAAAATCTTTGACCGAATATTATTCTCCTTAGAAATTTCACCTTCAGTATGTTCAGTGGAAGACAATGAAGAAGATCACTGTACCAGACACTGCATCTGTAAGCACCTGGAAGCACATGGAAGCATATGAAAGCACATGGAAGTACCTGGAAGCACCTGGAAGTACCTGGAAGAACCTGGAAGCACCTGGAAGCACCTGGAAGCACCTGGAAGTACCTGAAAGCACCTGGAAGCACTTGGAAGCACCTGAAAGCACCCGGAAGCACCTGGAAGCACCTGCAAGCACCTGGAAGCATCTGGAAGCACGATAGCCCACGTACCAACCGATCACAGCACCTGGAAGCACGATAGCCCACGTACCAACCGATCACAGCACCTGGAAGCACGATAGCCCACGTACCAACCATTCACAGCACCTTCTAACAATGAAAATACACCAGACTTGATCTCCACGAACAATGAGGAACTAATTAGAGACATAACAGTGTCAAAGACATTCCAATTAGAGAGGGAAGATCATGTTTCTCAACCATTATGACAAAATTTACGGAGGCTTCAGAAGAAAGCCGGAACGCAGATCTTGTTTAAACTGACTTCGCGAAGACATTTGCCAAATGAGGTCATGGAGTGAAAGCGCATAAAATAAAAACAGTAGATAAAAGAGAAAGAAAGGTAGGCAAATGGAAATTCAATCATCTTACGAACAGAACACTAAGACTTGTAGTAAATTAAGAGAAATTTAACTTTAGCAAAGTAAAAAGATCAATAACCCAAAGGTACAGCTTAAACTTTGTTTATCATCCTCACAGCAGACATGGGTAAAAAAAAAACCATTAGTTACAGAGTAGTATTATCCTTTGCGGCCGGAAACTCTGCAAGTGGATATCAACAAAATCTTCCAGGTGGCAATAAAATAATGTCATGATGTTGAATGGCAACACATTCTAATTGCACGAATCCAAAGACACGGGAGAACCATCTTATACAACGAAGATAATACGCAGAAGACTTGAGCATAATAATGTCTGAGGATCAGTCATTTAGAGAAGACAACGAGGCCAGCGCTGAGAAAACAGGAAAAATGACAGGGTAGACAACGAAGACTTCCAAAAGCAAGAGGAAATTCCAATGGTAAGACTGTTGGGGGTCACTTGTGCTCTCTCGCCTGGAGTACTGATCAGTGTTGACAGCTCCCGTCAACGAAAGAAAGATAGCAGGTATGGAAAGATATAGACAGTGTTAACTGTTAGCACAGAGCCAATGAAGCATCGAAACTACTGGGAAACACCTCAGAGTACTCGAGCTGTACTCTCTGAATGAATGGGAAGAGAGACACATGATAATATATATATTCACAGGAGATAATTCGGAGACTAGTCTCAAAACTCAACACTGTTATAACAAGGTACTGATGACAGGTTTGCAAGGAAGCGAACACCGGATATAAAGGTATATGACACTGAATGGTGGAATACTAATACTACTCATAATAATAATAATAATAATAATAATAATAATAATAATATATATTATTATTATTATTATTATTATTAGTATTATTATTATTTTCAATATTATTAACTTTAGTCACCACCTGCCCCCAACAACAACCTTCCCCTCCCACCACCATCCCCTCCATCCATCCACCATCCTCTTCCCCCTCCCACAACCCTCCTCTCACCCCTCCCACCAGCCTCCCCTCCTCTTCAGTCACAACAGAAGCTGAGATGATCAGCGACCCGAGGGAAGGAATCATGTTGGGGAAGAGTGGAGGGGTGAGTGGAGGGGTGAAGGGAAGGGGTGAGTCGAGGGGTGAAGGGGAAGGGGTGAGGGGAGGGATGAGAGGGGTGAAGGAGTAGTTTCAGCGTGAGTTAATTTGCGGGAGTGTGATTTTTGCGTGTGAGTGAGCGGGAAGAACACAAGAACACTCTCAATGTTAATGTGGGGGAGGGAGGGATGAGGAAGGGGGTTGTGAGGGGGGGATTGTGTATGCTCACTCCCACCCCATCACCCCTCTTTACCCCTCTCCCTCACACCTCCACACCCATTCTCCACTTCATCACTATCACTCCACCACCCTCCACCACCCCTCCACCACCCTCCACCACCCCTCCACCACCCTCCACCACCCCTCCACCACCCCTCCACCACCCCTCCACCACCCTCCACCACCCCTCCACCACCCTCCACCACCCCTCCACCACCCTCCACCACCCTCCACCACCCTCCACCACCCTCCACCACAAACCACCACCCCTCCACCACCCTTCACCACCCTCCACCACCCTCCACCACCCTCCACCACCCCCCTCCACCACCCTCCACCACCCCTCCACCACCCTCCACCACCCCTCCACCACCCTCCACCACCCCTCAAACCACCTTCCACCACCCTCCACCACCCTCCACCACCCTCCACCACCCTCCACCACCCTCCACCACCCTCCACCACCCTCCACCACCCTCCACCACCCCTCCACCACCCTCCACCACCCTCCACCACCCCTCCATAACCCTCCACCACCCTCCACCACCCTCCACCACCCTCCACCACCCTCCACCACCCCTCCACCACCCTCCACCACCCCTCCACCACCCTCCACCACCCTCCACCACCCCTCCACCACCCTCCACCACCCTCCACCACCCTCCACCACCCTCCACCACCCTCCACCACCCTCCACCACCCTCCACCACCCTCCACCACCCTCCACCACCCTCCACCACCCCTCCACCACCCTCCACCACCTCCACCACCCTCCACCACCCTCCACCACCCTCCACCACCCTCCACCACCCTCCACCACCCCTCCACCACCCCTCCACCACCCCCACCTTCAACCTGTGATCCAGAGATAACAATTAAATTACAAAAACTAACAAAGACAAATCAAACAAATATATAAACATACAAACAAAACAAACATGCAAATGTACAAAACAACATAGAAATTCAAACGAGAAAAAAAGATAAGAAACAAGCAAAAACAAACAATCAAAGCATAAACGGAAGAAACATGCAAACACAAACAAGCAAACAATAAACGGAAAAAACAAGCAAACACAAGCAAGCAAACAAAGAACAGAAAACACAAGCAAACACAAACAAGCAAACAAAAACAAGAAAGCAATCAAACGAATAGAAACAAAATTAACAAACACAGACACGTAGAATAACACAGAACAAAGGAAAAAACACGAAACAAATACAAAACAAATAAACAGAGAATAACTAAAGGCCAAGGAAAATTAACACAGGAAACAAAAACAAAACAAAGAAACACAAAATAAGAACAATACAAAGGAACACAAAATATGAGCAAAACAAAAACAAAACAAAGAATCACAAAATATGAACAAAAAACAAAACAAAGAAACACAAAATAAGAACAAAACAAAAACAAAACAAAGATACACAAAATAAGAATAAAACAAAGACAAAACAAAGAAACACAAAATAAGAACATAAGAGAAACAAAACAAAGAAACAAAATAAGAACAAAACAAAGAAAGAAAATAAGACCAAACAAATAAACACATAATAAGAAAAGAAAGAAACACAAAATAAGAATAAGACAATGACAAAACAAAGAAACACAAAATAAGAACAAAACACAAAACGAAAGAAAAAAATGGAAAAAAAAAATCACGAGAGAAACAAAACACAAAGTCAGCAAACACAAAATAATAAATAATAATAATAATAATAATAATAATAATAATAATAATAATAATAATAATAATAATAATAATAATAATCACAAAACAAACAAATACAAGGGAAAAATACACAAAAAATATATAAAACAAGCACAAAGAAAACACAAAGCAAACAAACACAAAAACACGAAACAAAGAGCAAGCAAAGCAAAGAAACACAAAACAAAGAAAAAAACAAAGTAAACAAACACAAAACAAAACACGAAACAAAGAAAACGTTAAACATACAAACACAAAACAAGACACGAAAACAAAGAAACACACAAAGCAAACAAACGCAAAACAAAAGAATAAAGCCAAAACAAAGAAAGACTCAAACAAAAAAAAACACAAACAAAAGCAAAAAAAAAAAAAACATTTAATAAAATGCAAGCAAGGAAACAAAGAAACAAAGAAACTAGCGTCACCTTAATAAGTTAATTAACCACAAGGAATCTGAAGACAATAATTCTTACGATAATTAACAATAATAAACACAAAAGTAATTATTGCGTCCCCCTCCCCCCTCCAAGTGCTCAGTAAGTAATTATATCCGGTGTTCCTGAACACGCAGAGTCATGGACCTCACGTTATATTGTGTTCTGGACGCAATGTTGTGTTCTGGACGTAATATTGTGTTCTGGACGCAATGTAGTGTTCTGGACGCAATATTGTGTTCTGGACGCAATGTTGTGTTCTGGACGCAATGTTGTGTTCTGGACACAATGTTGTGTTCTGGACACAATGTTGTGTTCTGAACGTAATGTTGTGTTCTGAACGTAATGTTGTGTTATGGACGCAAATGTTGTGTTCTGGACACAATGTTGTGTTCTGAACGTAATGTTGTGTTCTGAACGTAATGTTGTGTTATGGACGCAATGTTGTGTTCTGGACGCAATGTTGTGTTCTCGACGCAATGTTGTGTTCTGGACGGAATGTTGTGTTCTGGACACAATGTTGTGTTCTGGACACAATGTTGTGTTCAGGACACAATGTTGTGTTCTGAACGCAATGTTGTGTTCTGGACGCAATGTTGTGTTCTGGACGCAATGTTGTGTTCTGAACGCAATGTTGTGTTCTGGATGCAATGTTGTGTTCTGGACACAATGTTGTGTTCTGAACTCAATGTTGTGTTCTGAACGTAATGTTGTGTTCTGGACGCAATGTTGTGTTCTGGACGCAATGTTGTGTTCTGAACGTAATGTTGTGTTCTGAACGTAATGTTGTGTTCTGGACGCAATGTTGTGTTCTGGATGCAATGTTGTGTTCTGGACGCAATGTTGTGTTCTGGACGCAATGTTGTGTGCTGAACGTAATGTTGTGTTATGGACGCAATGTTGTGTTCTGGACGCAATGTTGTGTTCTCGACGCAATGTTGTGTTCTGGACGGAATGTTGTGTTCTGGACGCAATGTTGTGTTCTGGACGCAATGTTGTGTTCTGGACGCAATGTTGTGTTCTGAACGTAATGTTGTGTTATGGACGCAATGTTGTGTTCTGGACGCAATGTTGTGTTCTCGACGCAATGTTGTGTTCTGGACGGAATGTTGTGTTCTGGACGCAATGTTGTGTTCTGGACGCAATGTTGTGTTCTGGACACAATGTTGTGTTCTGAACGCAATGTTGTGTTCTGGACGCAATGTTGTGTTCTGAACGCAATGTTGTGTTCTGGACGCAATGTTGTGTTCTGGACGCAATGTTGTGTTCTGGACACAATGTTGTGTTCTGAACGCAATGTTGTGTTCTGGACGCAATGTTGTGTTCTGGACGCAATGTTGTGTTCTGAACGCAATGTTGTGTTCTGGACGCAATGTTGTGTTCTGAACGTAATGTTGTGTTCTGGACGGAATGTTGTGTTCTGGACGCAATGTTGTGTTCTGGACGCAATGTTGTGTTCTGAACGCAATGTTGTGTTCTGGACGCAATGTTGTGTTCTGGACGCAATGGGTTGTTCTCGACGCAATGTTGTGTTCTGGACGCAATGTTGTGTTCTGGACACAATGTTGTGTTCTGGAAGCAATGTTGTGTTCTGGACACAATGTTGTGTTCTGAACGTAATGTTGTGTTCTGGACACAATGTTGTGTTCTGGACGCAATGTTGTGTTCTGGACACAATGTTGTGTTCTGGACGCAATGTTGTGTTCTGGACGCAATGTTGTGTTCTGGACGCAATGTTGTGTTCTGAACGCAATGTTGTGTTCTGGACGCAATGTTGTGTTCTGGACGCAATGTTGTGTTCTGGACGCAATGTTGTGTTCTGAACGCAATGTTGTGTTCTGGACGCAATGTTGTGTTCTGAACGCAATGTTGTGTTCTGGACGCAATGTTGTGTTCTGGACGCAATGTTGTGTTCTGAACGCAATGTTGTGTTCTCGACGCAATGTTGTGTTATGGACGCAATGTTGTGTTCTCGACGCAATGTTGTGTTCTGAACGCAATGTTGTGTTCTGGACGCAATGTTGTGTTTTGGACGCAATGTTGTGTTCTGAACGTAATGTTGTGTTCTCGACGCAATGTTGTGTTCTGAACGCAATGTTGTGTTCTGGACGCAATGTTGTGTTTTGGACGCAATGTTGTGTTCTGAACGTAATGTTGTGTTATGGACGCAATGTTGTGTTCTGGACGCAATGTTGTGTTCTCGACGCAATGTTGTGTTCTGGACGGAATGTTGTGTTCTGGACACAATGTTGTGTTCTGGACACAATGTTGTGTTCAGGACACAATGTTGTGTTCTGAACGCAATGTTGTGTTCTGGACGCAATGTTGTGTTCTGGACGCAATGTTGTGTTCTGAACGCAATGTTGTGTTCTGGACGCAATGTTGTGTTCTGGACACAATGCTGTGTCCTGGACACATTTGAAGTTCTTTTCATATAACGCACAAACTGCTAGACGGCCCAAGACTGTAGGCTACTCGCTCCCTGAACACATATATGACTGGCAAATTCATCAGTTCTGTTTACGATATGTGCAGACGGGACGATAATGATTTACGATAGTGACGTTATTCTTATCGTGGCATCTCTTGTTTTGTAATGACCTTAAGATGGCGTTGATTACTGGACAAACATTTACTGGACATTCACTTTGATAATTCCCTCGTATGGTAACTTGATGTAGACCAGGGCTTCCAACTTGATGTAGACAAGGGCTTCCCAACCTGATGTAGACCAGGGCTTCCCAACCTGATGTAGATCAGGGCTTCCCAACCTGATGTAGACCAGGGCTTCCAACTTGATGTAGATCAGGGCTTCCAACTTGATGTAGATCAGGGCTTCCAACTTGATGTAGACCAGGGCTTCCAACTTGATGTAGACCAGGGCTTCCCACTTGAAGTAGATCAGGGCTTCCCAACCTGATGTAGATCAGGGCTTCCCAACCTGATGTAGACCAGGGCTTCCCACTTGATGTAGACCAGGGCTTCCAACTTGATGTAGACCAGGGCTTCCAACTTGATGTAGACCAGGGCTTCCAACTTGATGTAGACCAGGGCTTCCAACTTGATGTAGACCAGGGCTTCCAACTTGATGTAGACCAGGGCTTCCAACTTGATGTAGATCAGGGCTTCCACAACCTGATGTAGACCAGGGCTTCCAACTTGATGTAGATCAGGGCTTCCCAACCTGATGTAGACCAGGGCTTCCAACTTGATGTAGACCAGGGCTTCCCAACCTGATGTAGATCAGGGCTTCCCAACCTTATGTAGACCAGGGCTTCCAACTTGATGTAGACCAGGGCTTCCAACTTGATGTAGATCAGGGCTTCCACAACCTGATGTAGACCAGGGCTTCCAACTTGATGTAGATCAGGGCTTCCCAACCTGATGTAGACCAGGGCTTCCCAACTTGATGTAGACCATTTCTTCCCAACTTGATGTAGACCAGGGCTTCCCAACTTGATATACACCAATGCTTCCCAACTTGATGTAGACCAGGGCATCCCAACTTGATGTAGACCAGGGCTTCCCAACTTGATGTAGACCAGGGCTTCCCAACTTGATGTAGACCAGGGCTTCCCAACTTGATGTAGACCAGGGCTTCCCAACTTGATGTAGACAAGGGCTTCCCAACTTGATATACACCAAGGCTTCCCAACTTGACGTAGATCAGGGCTTCCCAACTTGATGTAGACCAGGGCTTCCCAACTTGATGTAGACCAGGGCTTCCCAACTTGATGTAGACCAGGGCTTCCCAACTTGATATACACCAATGCTTCCCAACTTGATGTAGACCAGGGCTTCCCAACTTGATGTAGACCAGGGCTTCCCAACTTGATGTAGACAAGTGCTTCCCAACTTGATATACACCAAGGCTTCCCAACTTGACGTAGATCAGGGCTTCCCAACTTGATGTAGACCAGGGCTTCCCAACTTGATGTAGACCAGGGCTTCCCAACTTGATGTAGACCAGGGCTTCCCAACTTGATGTAGACCAGGGCTTCCCAACTTGATGTAGACCAGGGCTTCCCAACTTGATGTAGACCAGGGCTTCCCAACTTGATGTAGACCAGGGCTTCCCAACTTGATATACACCAAGGCTTCCCAACTTGACGTAGATCAGGGCTTCCCAACTTGATATACACCAAGGCTTCCCAACTTGATGTAGACCAGGGCTTCCAACTTGATGTAGACCAGGGCTTCCAACTTGATGTAGACCAGGGCTTCCAACTTGATGTAGACCAGGGCTTCCCAACTTGATGTAGACCAGGGCTTCCAACTTGATGTAGACCAGGGCTTCCCAACTTGATGTAGACCAGGGCTTCCCAACTTGATGTAGACCAGGGCTTCCAACTTGATGTAGACCAGGGCTTCCAACTTGATGTAGACCAGGGCTTCCAACTTGATGTAGACCAGGGCTTCCCAACTTGATGTAGACCAGGGCTTCCAACTTGATGTAGACCAGGGCTTCCAACTTGATGTAGACCAGGGCTTCCAACTTGATGTAGACCAGGGCTTCCCAACTTGATGTAGACCAGGGCTTCCAACTTGATGTAGACCAGGGCTTCCCAACTTGATGTAGACCAGGGCTTCCCAACTTGATGTAGATCAGGGCTTCCCAACTTGATGTAGACCAGGGCTTCCCAACTTGATGTAGACTAGGGCTTCCCAACTTGATGTAGACTAGGGCTTCCCAACTTGATGTAGACCAGGGCTTCCCAACTTGATGTAGACCAGGGCTTCCCAACTTGATGTAGACCAGGGCTTCCCAACTTGATGTAGACCAGGGCTTCCCAACTTGATGTAGACCAGGGCTTCCCAACTTGGGGTAAAGTACTTCCCATGAGGGTAAGGTGAACCATACAGTAAAAAAAAACATATAGCAATTATTTTAATAAATTTCAACATGTCAGTCTATTGTTCTACAGCCAGGGGTGTCCAAATTGCGGCCCGCGCGACATGCGGCCCGCCATAACATATTATGCGGCCCGCCACAACATATTATGCGGCCCGCCACAACATATTATGCGGCCCACCACAACATATTATGCGGCCCACCATAACATATTATGCGGCCCGCCACAACATATTATGCGGCCCGCCACAACATATTATGCGGCCCGCCACAACATTTTATGCGGCCCGCCACAACATATTATGCGGCCCGCCACAACATATTATGCGGCCCACCACAACATATTATGCGGCCCACCACAACATATGCGGCCCGCCACAACATTTTATGCGGCCCGCCACAACATATTATGCGGCCCACCACAACATATTATGCGGCCCACCACAACAATTTATGCGGCCCGCCACAACATATTATGAGGCCCGCCACAACATATTTTGCGGCCCACCACAACATATTATGCGGCCCGCCACAACATATTATGCGGCCCACCACAACATATTATGCGGCCCGCCACAACATATTATGCGGCCCACCACAACATATTATGCGGCCCACCACAACATATTATGCGGCCCGCCACAACATATTATGCGGCCCACCACAACATATTATGCGGCCCACCACAACATATTATGCGGCCCGCCACAACATATTATGCGGCCCACCACAACATATTATGCGGCCCACCACAACATATGCGGCCCGCCACAACATTTTATGCGGCCCGCCACAACATATTATGCGGCCCGCCACAACATATTATGCGCCCCACCACAACATATTATGCGGCCCACCACAACATATGCGGCCCGCCACAACATATGCGGCCCACCACAACATATGCGGCCCACCACAACATGCGGCCCGCCACAACATATGCGGCCCGCCACAACATATTCGGCCCGCCTCAACATTTTATGCGGCCCGCCACAACATATGCGGCCCACCACAACATATGCGGCCCACCACAACATATGCGGCCCACCACAACATATGCGGCCCGCCACAACATATGCCGCACGCCACAACATATGCGGCCCGCCTCAACATTTTATGCGGCCCACCACAACATATTATGCGGCCCACCACAACATATGCGGCCCGCCACAACATTTTATGCGGCCCACCACAACATATTATGCGGCCCACCACAACATATGCGGCCCGCCACAACATATGCGGCCCGCCACAACATATTATGCGGCCCGCCACAACATATGCGGCCCACCACAACATATGCGGCCCACCACAACTTGTAATATTTATAAATAGTAAAACTAATAAACGCTCATTTTCAGTCACTTAATGTTAAGGATTTTGTTGCTGGTAACAATTTAAATATCAAAATTTGTTCAAATTTTAGTTTAATCTTTTCATTTTTATACCCTTCTGTTATGGAAGGAAAAAATAAAAGAACAGTGCAGAGTGAGGCCGCCTGTGTCATGAAGACTGTGGTGTAGAGTACTTTGTAGCAGCAGGTGATGAAGCCTCGTGTGTCGTACGACAAGAAGCTGTCGCAGTTTTGAAGGAGTACAATGTACGACGGTACTATGAGAGCAACATAAACCAGGTTATTCCCAGTTCAAAGCAACACAGAGTTAGGAAATATTTCAGAGTTAGGAAATATTTTAATCAATGCAACGCAGGTTGCTTTGCCAACAAGGAATTTTTTACGCAGAAGAAAGTTGAAAATGAAGCTTTAACCAGGACCAGTTACTAATACCTTAGCTAAAAGAGGAAAGCCATTCACCGATGCAGATGTGATCAAAGAGTGTGTGATGGAAGCTGTGGAAGAACTATGCCAGTATAAGCAAATCTGATGACAATTCTCAGTGTTGCGCCAAATATTGTTGCTCTTAGAACTCAGGATATACGAAGCAACATGTTTCATCAAACTGCAGACAAAGGATGATGATATTGTCAGTTTTATTCTCTCGCACTTGATGAATCGCATGTGTGACGCATCACGACGCCTGGTACTCATCCCAGTACACAAGAATTAGCATCAATGCTTAGCGTGCATATCTCAGGTACCGGAGAAGACATCTTCAAAGAATTCCTCTCAACCATCCAACTCATTAGATAGAACTCAACTTTTCTCGAGACATAAAGCCAAACTTTAAACTTAGAGCGAGACAGCAGACAGTAGAGCTAACATAGGTTCAAAACACCTGAGGACGGTACCAGAATATCCCGTCACTAACCCCCTTTCCCCCACTATTAACATTAAACATTTCACCCATATTGTCCCTAACACATACTAACTTAAATACAAATACGGAAAGAGAGTCTGCCAGCATAATATTTTTGCCAGCAATATATAAAATATTGGATTTTCAATCATGAGGTACTGGATAATTTTTAATGACAAGAATTTTAGCAAATTTTGGGGCCACTTTGCCACTAAGTACTTCATGGCCCCAAGTGTCGGACACCACTACAATATCATCTAGGTAAGCTGCCGTCCCTTCAAGTCCTTTAATAGCCTGACTGATCAGTTTTTCATTTCGAAAGGAGTTACTGTGTATTGATAACGACCTCCTGCAATCACGAAGGCAGAGATTTCCTTCGCCTTATCTGTCAAAGGTACCTGATAGTAACCTTTAAGGAGGTCTAACTTGGACACAAAAGTTGCCTCATCTAGGGAAAACAGAAGCCATACTCATTGGCACGAAATATAAACTGAGAAGGGTAAATAATTTTAATGTCCGGTGTAATGGGGAATCCATCACTTCAGTTTCCTCAGTAAAATATCTGGGAATCCCCTTTGACCCATGCATGTCAGGAGAATTGATAGGGAACAGTGTAGTAAAGAAAGCGAATGCCAGACTGAAGTTCCTCTACAGACAAGCACAGTGTCTACCTACTGAGACTCGCAGGATCCTCTGTCTAGCCCTTATACAATGTCATATTGACTACGCTTGCTCTTCATGGTACTCTGCCTTGACAAAAAAACTGAAAGATAAACTGCAAATCACCCAGAACAAAATGGTAAGATTCATCCTGGACCTGGGTCCAAGAGAGCATGTAGGCCAGGATGAATTACAACAATTGGATATGCTGAATATTGAAGACAGAGTAAAACAACTTAAATTAAATCAAGTTTATAAAATTGTTCACAAACAATGTTCAGAATATCTTGTTGCCAATTTTGTCAAGGCTGGGAACCAAAGCAGTCATAGTACTAGGGGGAGAGAGCACAACTTTGTAGTACCCACAGTCAGTGGCCAGGCTTCAGACACCTTTTATTGTACAGCAATAAAGGAATGGAACAGACTGCCTGCACATGTCAAAGCCAGTAATAGCATGAGCCAGTTCAAGAAGAGAACCAAAAGGTACCTAATGAATGTAGCAACAGAAAGGGAGGAGAATGATTTTTTATTTTTTTAGCTAACACACATGTATATGTAAATAACTCTTTTTACCTTATTCCTAGTATACATATATCCTTTATAATATAATGACATATATATCCTACAATGTAAAATATTATAGTGTAAAAGGGACCCCAATGGAAATAAGTCACTCTGACTTTTTTGGGTTATCCTAGGTTCTCTACACATATGCTGCTATGTATGATAATGTATGTAAATGTATTTGTGTATACCTGAATAAACTTATTTACTTACTTACCCACAAAGTCGATTACGTCATCCAGACGTGGCACAGGGTAAGCATCTAGAATTGTGACCTTATTCACCTTACGGTAGTCTGTACACATTCCAAACCCTCCATCAGACCTCTTAAGAAGGATACACGGAGAAGCCCATGGGCTAGAGTCCTCCACTAACCCAGGCTCTAACACACATTCTACCTCCCGCTGAAGTAGCCTCTGTTTTTCAGGATTAGCTCTTTATGGGGAGATTTTAATAGCTATAGAGTTTCCATCATCTACACCATGATATCCAATTCTACACTCAGCTCTACACTCAACTTAACATTCAACTCTACACTCAGCTTTACACTCAACTTTACATTCAACTCTACACTCAGCTCTTCACTCAGTTCTACGCTCAGCTCTACGCTCAGCTCTACACTCAGTTCTACACTCAGCTCTACACTCAGTTCTACACACAGCTCTACATTCAGATTTACACTCAACTCTTCACTCAGCTCTACACTCAGCTCTACACTCAACTTTACATTCAGCTCTACACTCTGCTTTACATTCAGCTCTACACTCAGCTCTACACTCCTTGTTAGGGGTGAGGGGTGTAAGTGTTGTGAGGAGGGTGAGGGGTGCGAGGTGTGAGGGGGGTGTGAGTGTTGTGAAGGTGAGGGATGTGAGGGGTGTAAGAGGGTGAGGGGCGAGGGGTGAGGGGGTGTTACACCACAATATAACCCGGCCAGTAAGGACCTGGGCATCAATAACTCCGGGTTACGCTACACACCACCTGAGCCGCGATACTTAAATCACACTAACACACCAAACTTACGATTGTTCCCTCCCTCCCTTTCTCCCCTTCTCCCCCCTCCCTCTATTCCACCCTTCCCTCCCCATTGTCATACAGTAGCAAAACTGAGATTCCTCGCAGCTAGGTGATAATACCTTCATCTCACAACCGAGGAACACGGGTTCAGAACCGGGCGAGAGGAGACGAATGACCAAGTCTTCTTACAACTCCTGTTTACGTTCACCTGGCAGTAAATAGGGACCTTAGTGTTAGTCTACTGTCCGTGTTCGCCTAGTAGTAAGTAGGTGCCTGTGTATGAAGTAACCCCCTGAGA
Organism: Cherax destructor; assembly: GCA_009830355.1. Classification (NCBI taxonomy): domain Eukaryota; kingdom Metazoa; phylum Arthropoda; class Malacostraca; order Decapoda; family Parastacidae; genus Cherax; species Cherax destructor. The sequence goes on from WNWK01012860.1 coordinate 27,574, forward strand.
GGGTGGTTCCTAGGCAGGGGTACCCTCAATTATTATTATTGCTATTATTATGAATATTTCTATTATTATTATTATTATTACTATTATCATTGTTGTTGTTGATGTTATTATTATTATTATTATTATTATTATTATTAGTGGTAGTAGTAGTAGTAGTAGTATTGATATTATTATTATTATTATTATTATTATTATTATTAGTGGTAGTAGTAGTAGTATTGATATTATTATTATTATTATTATTATTATTATTATTATTATTATTAATACACATACGGGGTCATATATCGCATGGGGAATGAGAGCTTAGGTCCACTTACTTGGATCAAGCTCTCTAAATTCACCGGTGCCACCTGACGTTCTGGGTAGAGCTTTATCCATTTCCTTGGTAGAGCTTTTACAAGTTTCTGCGGAGAGCCTTATTAAATCTCTGAATGGAGCTTTATTAAGATTCAGTCGAACTTCTGTGTAGAGCTAGAACTAAGTATACTACAAACTCTGATAGAGTTTGTAGAGCGGAAAAATAATGTGAGGGACCTATTAGTGGTAATGTCTGAGGATCTCACTTTCAAGGATCACAACAGTGCCACGATCACAACTGCAAAGAAAATGATAGGATGGATAATGAGAACGTTCAAAACAAGAGATGCCAAGCCAATGATGATCCTTTTTAAATCACTTGTTCTCTCTAGGCTGGAATACTGCTGTACATTAACATCCCCATTCAAGGCAGGTGAAATTGCAGATCTAGAGAATGTACAGAGAACCTTTACTGCACATATAAATTCCATCAAACACCTCATCTACTGGGAACGCTTGGAAGCACTTGACTTGTACTCGCTGGAACGCAGGCGAGAGAGATATATCATAATCTACACTTGGAAAATCCTAAAAGGAATGTTTCCGAATCTTCAAACAGAAATCACTCCCTACGTAAGTAGAAGACTGGGCAGGCGATGCAAAATACCCCCAATGAAAAGTAGGGGCGCCATTGGTACACTAAGAGGAAACACCATAAGTGTCCGGGGCCCAAGACTGTTCAACAGCCTCCCACCATGCATAAGGGGAATTACCAATATACCCCTGGCTGCCTTCAAGAGGGAGCTGGACAGATACTTAAAGTCGGTGCCGGATCAGCCGTTGGACTACGTGTGGTCAGCCATAACAGCCTGCCTGATCAGGCCCAGATCCACCAGGAGGCCTGGTCGTGGATTGGGCCGCGAGGGCGTTGATCCCCGGAATACCCTCCAGGTAGACTCCAGGTAGACTCCAGGTAGACTCCAGGTAGACTCCAAGTAGACTCCAGGTAGCTCTATTGGTTCTTTTTGTTGAGTCATCAAGTCTCAGTGCAGTCATTTTTATAATCTCCGTGTAGAGCTTTATCAAGTCTCAGTGTAGAGCTTTGTCAAGCCTTTTTAATCCTATTTTAAGCTTTATTAAGTATCTGAATAGAGCTCCACTAAGCTTCTGTGCAAAGCTCTATGAAATCTCTGTAAAGAGCTTTTAGTCTCTCCGTAGACTTTTTCAAGTTCCTGTGTAGAGCTTCATTATTCTCTGTGTAGCCCTCTGTCTAGTATGTAAAGCTTCAACAAGTCTCTGCGTAGAGCTTATAAGCTCTACACAAAAAAATATGCGAATATCTCCACCTGTTGTAACTCTTTGTAAATCAAACATGACCTTAAGCGACTTTTAAAACCCTCTGTAAACATTTATTTTCTGCATCACACACACACACACACACACACACACACACACACACACACACACACACACACACACACACCTAAAGCACCCATAACTGAACAAGCTTATAAACGACAACCAGCACGGATTCAGGGAAGGAAAATCCTGTGTCACAAACCTACTAGAGTTTTATGGCGGAAGTAAGACATGAGAGAGAGGGGTGGGTAGATTGCATTTTCTTGAACTGCAAGAAGGCCTTAGATACAGTTCCTCACAAGAGATAAGTGCAGAAGCTAGAGGATCAGGCACCCATAAAAGGAAGGGCACTGCAATGGATCAGAGAATACCTGACAGGGAGGCAACAACGAGTCTTGGCACGTGACGAGGTGTCAGTGGGCACCTGTGACGAGCGGGGTTCCACAGGGGTCAATCCTAGGACCAATACTATTTTTGGTATATGTGAATGACATGACGGAAGGGAGAGACTCCCTGTTTGCAGATGATGTGAAGTTAATGAGGAGAATTAAATCGGATGAGGATCAGGCAGGACGAAAAAGAGACTTGGACAGGCTGGAAGCCTGGTCCAGTAACTGGCTCCTTGAATTTAACCCCGCCAAATGCAAAGTTATGAAGATTGGGGAAGGGCAAAGAAGACCGCAGACAGAGTATAGGCTAGGTGGCCAAAGACTGCAAACCTCACTCAAGGAAAAGAATCTTGGGGTGAGTATAATACCGAGCACATCTCCTGAGGCACACATCAATCAGATAACTGTTGCAGCATACGGGCGGCTGGCAAACCTAAGAATAGCGTTCCAATACCTCACTAAGGAATCATTCAAGACTCTGTACACTGTGTACATCAGACCAATACTGGAGTATTCATCACCAGTTTGGAACCCACACCTGGTCAAGCACGTCAAGAAATTAGAGAAAGTGCAAAGGTTTGCGACAAGGTTAGTTCCACAACTCAGGGGTCTGTCCTATGAAGAAAGGTTGAGGGAAATAGGACTAACAACACTGGAGGACAGAAGGGTTAGAGGAGACATGATAACGACATACAAAATACTGCGGGGAATCGACAAGGTAGATAGTGACAGGATGTTCCAGAGAGGAAACACAGAAACAACGGGACACAACTGGAAGCTGAAGACTCAGATGAGTCAAAGGGATGTTAGGAAGCATTTCTTCAGCCATAGAGCAGTCAGGAAGTGGAATAGTCTAGCGAACAATACAGTGGAGGCGGGAACTATACATAGTTTTAAGACAAGGTATGATAAAGCTCATGGAGCAGGGAGAGCAGAGACCCAGTAGCGGACAGCGAAGAGGCGGAGCCAGGAGCTGAGTCTCGACCCCTGCAACCACAACTAGGTGAGTACACTCACATACACACACACACACACACACACACTCACACTCACACACACACACATACGTACACACACTCATACATACACACATACATAAACACACATGCATACACACACATACATACACACACATACATACATATACACATACATACACACACACACACACACACACACACACACACACCACACACACACACACACACACACACACACACATACATACAAAAGGCCTAGTGTCTAATTGACATGTGCCTAGGACAAAATGGTAACTAACATATATATATATATATATATATATATATATATATATATATATATATATATATATATATATATATATATATATATATATATATAAAATACTGTAACCACGAAAGCGTGGTATTTAATCAATAACAAGACTGCGACTAGCCGAGGATTCGAGCCCATTGAATGGTAACAACCATTCAATAGAAAAATCATTTTTTCAGTGCCAAAAAGCAGAAAATATGGCAAGAAATAACAAAATTAGTCCTGTACCCAGAGCCTTGTTGGAGTGTAGGCACTCAGTGGCCCCCACTTCGGAACCACAGACATTAGTGCCAATAAATAAAGGCCCCAACGAACAAGCTATACGACATCATTTGCAGGATATTTGTATTTGCAAATAAATAGGATGTAAAGCCATCCACCAATAAAAATACTTTTTTATCAGTGGATTCCTCACGGAGTGAAACGCGATTTTAGTGGCTTTCACAGAAACCCACACAAGAGATCACTTTACCCACGAAATATAGATACCAAGGTACAACTTACGTATTTAGAAGCAACGGAAAGTACAAGCAACAAGGGAAGGGAGTTGGACTGTAAGTCAAAGAGTCGCTCATTTGCACAGAGTTACTAAACACCACAAATGATGTAGCTGAAGTTCTGGCAGTCAAGAGTGAAACCCAGAACCTGGGCATTGTGGTTGTATATAAACCGGTAGAAGCAACTTCCAACAGTTCAAGGAACAGATATTGAAAACTGATCATTGTCTGGAAAATCTTCCGACGTCAGACTCAGATATCTTGGTGATTTCAATTTAAGACATTTAAAATGTAAGAACGTAGCAAATATTGTTATGGCGGAGATCATTCCTGTAGATCACTCACGTGAAACTTTTCGGACAAATGAGCTGTTGAATCTCTGCAATAAATTCACCTTAAGCTAGCTAATAATGGAGCTAACCAGACTGGAAAAAAACTTTTGATCTTATTTTCACAATAACAACCTGGTACAAAATATAACAGTATCGACAACAACTAATTCGGATCACAACCTTATTGAGGTTCAGACTTGTATGTAATAGATGTTGTGACCAGCAAAATGCAATCAATTATGAGGGTTCCGTCATAAAACTTTAACTTTACCAACAAGATCATGCCAAGTCCTTAACGAAAAAACCTGGGAAGATATCTTAAACAACATGGAATCGTTTCGCCACACAGTGGCTTCATCAGTCCATACAAAGGAGAATCATGAAGATAAGAAGTATGAGGTAATCAGTCCCTCGGCCTTGAGTCAGTCCATCAATCTTGATGGACTGACTACATCGACTCAAGGCCGATGGACTGATTACCTCAAACTTCTCCTGATCTTCATGATTCTCCTTTGTATGGACTGATGAAGCCACTGTGTGGCGAAACGTTTCCTCAATAAAGATACCCAAGTGTTGCATATGTGTCTAATTTATCAACTCGTCGGTTCTGTGAACCATTCATTGTGACTAGAAATTATCAACTCTGTGGCGCTTAATAAGGTATACTCAAGGCGTATTGCCCAAAGGAAAAATAAGAAAAGATGTAAACTAGAAAGAGAGAGATGTTCCCTCTTCAGGAAAAGACGAAGAATCACAGAGATTCTGAAAGAAATGCCGAATGAAGCACTGACTATGGCAATAGAAAATATTGAATTAAGTTAAATGAACCATACAGGATCCAGTAGAGACAGAAAGAACTTAAAGCAATTAATGTAATTTAAATAAATATGAACTATTTATTTTCATTTGCCAAATTCAAGGCAACAACTACATCCAGTATTGGGCCCTTGCTTCAACAAGATGGGACTTACATCAACAACAGCAAAGAAATGAGTGAGATACTGAAGTCTCAATTTGAATTTGTGTTTAGTGAGCCGTCATTGAAACTAAAGGTCGCCAATCTGAACGATTTTTTTTTTTTTTGACTGAGAATCAAAATCTTGTCAATATCTTCAAAATTTTTGACATAACTCTAACACCACTGAACTTTGAAAACAAAAGCATCAAGATCTGCAAGACACCCCTTTCGCATTCCTTACGAATGTTATGGAGGGGGAGCCTAGACACAGGTCATCCCACACTCACTAAAAGCAATGGATATAACTCCATTCCACAAATATAGCAGTAAAGCAAGAGCAAAGAATTATAGACCAACAGTACTAGCGTCCCACATCATAAAAATCTTTAAAAGTGTTCTAAGAAGCAAGATCGCCAACCACTTGGATTCCCAACAACTGCACAACCCAGGGTAACCTGGATTTAGAGCAGGTCGCTCCTGCCTCTCACAACTACTGGACCACTATGACATGGTCCTGGATGCACTGGACGACAAACAGAATGCAGACTTAGCGAAGGGCTTCGACAAGTGTGATTATGGTGTAATAACACAAAATACGTGTTAGAGGAATAACTGGAAAAGTTGGCAGATGGATCTTTAACTTTCTTATCAATAGAACACAAATAGTAATGGTAAAAAGAGTTAAGTCAGAGTCGGCTACAGTGAAAAGTTTTGTTGCATAAGGTACACTACTCGCCCCCATCCTCCTTTTCCTCATCCTCATACCTGATATAGGCAGACATGTAAACCATAGCACCGTGTCTTGCTTTGCTGACGGTACTAGAATTTTCATAAGAGTGTCATCCATTGAGGACACTGTAAACCTTAGAGCGGATATAAACCAAATCTTCCAATGGATCGCAGAAAACAATATGAAGTTGAATGAGGACAAATTTCAGTTGCTATGTTATGGAGAACTTGAGGAAATAAAAGCTAGAATGGAGTATAAAACAAATTCTAACCACACAATAGAGAGAAAAACTAATGTGAAGGACTTTGGAGTAATAATGTCAGAGAATACTGCTGTACACTAACAACCCCTTTCAAGGCAAGCGAAACTGCGGCTCTGGAGAATATACAGAGAACCTTCACTTTACGTATAAGTTCAGCTGAGCACCACAGTTACTAGGATCACTTGAAGTCTATTGATCTGTACTCCTTAGAACAAAGGATAGAAAGATACATCATAATTTAAATCTTTAAAATCCTAAAGGGCCTTGTTCTGAATCTTCACACAAAAATCACTCGCTGTGAAAGCAATAGATTTGGCACACACTGCAACATACCCCCAATGTAAAGCAAGGATGCCTTAAGTACACTATAAATAAAACATAATAACTGTCAGGGGCCTAAGACTGTTGAAGAGCCTTCCAGTATACATAAGGGGATTACCAATAGACCCCTGATTGTCTTCAAGAGAAAACTGGACAGATACATAAAGTCAGTTCCTGATCAGTCGGGCTGTAGCTCGTACGATGAAATGTGTGCAATCAGCAGTAACAGCCTCATTGATCAGGCCCTGATTCACCGGGAGACCTGGTCATGGATTGGGCCGCGGCGGTGTTGACCACCGGAATACCCTCCAGGTAAACTCTAGGTAGACTCCAGACAGAGTACCTCTTTATCCGGGTCATTTCACTTCTTGACCACCTTCAGCCTGATGAAATACTTCCTGAAGTGTGTGTACTCATCTATTTGTACTCAGTTATTTGTGGTTGCAGGGGTCGATTCACAGCTCCTGGCCCCGCCTCTTCACTGGTCGCTACTAGGTCCACTCTCTCTCTGCTCCATGAGCTTTGTCATATCTCTTCTTAAAGCTATGTATGGTTCCTGCCTACACTATGTCACTTGCCAGACTATTTCACTTCCTGACAACTCTATGACTGAAGAAATACTTCCTAACATCAAAGTGACTCATCTGAGTTTGTGTGTCCCATCTCTGAAACATTCTGTCCCAATCCACCTTGTAAATTCCTCTCAGTATTTTATAAGTTGTTATCATGTTCCTCCTATCCCACCTGTCCTCCAGTGTCGTCAGGTTGAATTTCCTTAACCTCTACACGTAGGACATACCCCTTAGCTCCAGGACTAGTGTCGTTGAAAACCTTTGCACTTTCTCTAATTTCTTGACGTGCTTGGCCATTTGTGGGTTCAAAACTGGTGTTGCATACTCAAATATAGGTCTAATATACACAGTGTACAGGGTCCTGAACAATTCCTTATTGAGATGTCAAAATGATGTTCTTAGGTTTGCTAGGCGCCCATATGTTGCAGCAGTTATTTGGTTGATGTGCGCCTCAGGAGATGTGCTCGGTGTTATACTCACCCCAAGATCTTTTTGTAGTCTTTTGACCCCCTAGACAGTGTGTGTGTGAGGTCATGAGGTTAAGGGTGAGTGGTCACGAAGAGAGTTCAGAGGTGGAGACATGACTCTCGTCTTAAATTACGTAATGTAGCTCAGTGAACCAACCATTACACACCACCACCACCACCAACAACAACAACAACAACGACGACTACAACAGCAACAACAACGACGACGACAACAACAACAACGACGACGACAACAACAACAACAACAACGACGACTACAACAGCAACAACAACGACGACGACAACAACAACAACGACGACGACAACAACAACAGCAACAACGATAACACCAACAACAACACCAGTCCGTCACCCTCGGTGGGAGATCAGTCCGTCACCCTCGGTGGGAGGAGATCAGTCCGTCACCCTCGGTGGGAGGAGATCAGTCCGTCACCCTCGGTGGGAGGAGATCAGTCCGTCAAGCCTAAAGTGCAGACATGTGGCCAGACCTTATATACCGGAGAAGGGAGGTGAGGCAGCTGGAGGAGACAACGACACAGGTGCAGAGAATGTTTCCACACCCCCAGCACCTGCCCACCTGTGACGCCACCTCCAGCTGCTTCACCTCACCTTTCTCCCGTACATAAGCTCCTTTCCCGTGCATGTTCTATACTGAGCACTCCAGGATGAGGGACTGATTACCTCAAACTCCCTCTTCCCATCCTTCACCGTCTTGTACTGGACTGATAAAGCCACTGGTGGGCGAAACGTCCCCCTCATTCCGAGTATCCACCTCCACATCCACCACCATCAAGGACATTACCAGTAACAGACAGGAAAAGCTTCAATCCACGGCAGGGGTATACACAATCCCTTGTAATGGCTGCAGCAAATTATACGTTGGCGAAACATCCAGAGACCTACAAACACGCATTTCAGAACACCAGTACGCAGGCAGATCTGACGACTCAAGAAATGCGTGTGTTCAACACCGAAATTTACACAACCATTTAATCAACTACAGAAACGCAAGACTCATCGCCAGAGAAGACAACACGCAATACCGAAGAATCCTGGAATCATCACTTATCTGTATATCCAACAACTTCAACCAGAACAACGGCTTCTACAACATAGCTGAACCTATTGCCAAGAAACTTCTTCAACGCTATCCCACCTAGAACTCAAGAATGGTACACTGCAGGTCCTTTAAGTCACACAATGTTTTTAACTATCACACTACTTTTAAGACTCACATGCAGCTTTCTCCAGCTGACCCAGCATTCTCCACCTGACTGTACCCTATATATATCTCCATGTTGCTCATTTTCCAGGTAGATCTGTCTGTGACTCGATAAAGCCCACTGTGTGGGCGAAACGTTGTCAATAAAGGATCACATTATACTGCTTATGTGTTTATTTTTCCATTGTGTCGGTATTTTATACCATTTATTTCCACAGAAGAATGTTACACGCGTGTCTTGTTACTCTAACACCAGCCAGTTCAGTGTCTCTCGCTTCGTAGTCTCCACCTCTTGTTTACGGTCAACATAAACAGTGAATCATCCTCTTGGGAAGGCCTCGGTAAACAAAAGTTTCTGCTTGGGAAACTTTTGCTTAGCTTCAAAATTAACAAAAGTTTCTGTTCTGAAGACTTTTGTTGAGCCTCAGAAAATAAACAAAAAAGTTACACTCCTTTTGAAACATCGCTCAGTTTCAAAATGTTTTGTTTACATTCGAATAACAAAAGCTGCAGTTTTTTTTATGAAACTTTGGTTCAACCTAAAAACAACAACAACAGTTTTAAAAACCTTGGTTCAACTTAAAAAAAAAAAAATCCCAAATTTAAAAAGTTCGTTACAGCTTCAAAAACTTTTGTTCAATTTTAAAATAAAATGGTCACTGTTTTTCGTCAAAAATTGTTTAAATAATTTTTTTTCGTCAGTTTTTGTTGGAAAGACGAAAGTTTTTATTTTTGTTGTTTTCTTTCGTGTTTGAACTTCCAGCTCCTGGCACTGTATTAATGTCTTGTTTATGTCTTGTTTATGTCTTGTTTATATCTTGTTCATGTTTTGCTTATGTATTGTTTATGTATTGTTTATGTCTTGTTTATGTAGTGCCCATGTCTTGTTTATGTATTGTTTATATCTTGTTTATGTATTTTTTATGTCTTGTTTATGTATTCTCTATATATTCTTTGTGTCATTTAAGTCTTGTTTATGTATTCTCAATATATTCTTTATGTGACTTTTAAGTCTTGTTTAGGTCTTGTTTATATATTCTGTACGTATTATTTACATAGACAAAACCTAAACAATACATCAAAAATACGTAGACAATACACAAACAAGACCTAAACAATATTTTATTATTATTATTATTATAATTAATATTATTATTATTATTATTATAAAAAGTTTTGTTTAGGTCTTGTTTATGTATTCTCTAAGTATTCTTTAAGTATTGTTTGAGTATTGTTTGAGCTGTTGTACAAACAATGGCGTGATGCTCCTCACGCTATCCAGAAGAAGAAGAAGAAGAAAGAAGAAGAAGAAGAAGAAGAAGAAGAAGAAGAAGAAGAAGAAGAAGAAGAAGAAGAAGAAGAAGAAGAAGAAGAAGAAAATGTGATTTGTTTACAATCTATAAATTGTTTACAATCTATAATTGAAGGCAGCGTGACTTCACAAGATAACAGCCAATAGGAGTACTACACACCGGCGACGTCTCCGTAAAGGTGCTCCCTCATTGGCTGGTCGTCTCCTCAGGTGTCGTCATCAATCAGCTGATTGGAGTTTACACATCCCATGGCCGCTCTAAATACCGCCTTATTTACCCAGCAGAACTAAATATGTGAATAGCGTGACCTGGGAAGATAACACCAACCACATCGGACAGCCAACAACTGCACCAATTAAACGATAATTGATAATATGATAATTATTCTTTACCGACTAATTTGTTAAGCGGAGTTATCTTGTGCGTTACCAGACTGTTTGTGGTGGTGGTTGTTGTAGTGTTTGCGGTGGTGGTGGTGATGGTAGTGGTTGTGTTGGAGGTTGTTGTGGTGGTGGTTATTGTGGATGTTAAGGTGGTGGTTGTAGTGGTGGTGGTTGTGGTGGTGGTTGTAGTGATGGTGGAAGTTGTGGTTGTAGTGGTGATTGTGGTGGTGGTAGTAGTGGTGGTTGGAGTTGTGGTGGTTGTAGTGGTGATTGTGGTGGTGGTAGTAGTGGTGGTTGGAGTTGTGGTGGTTGTAGTGGTGATTGTGGTGGTGGTAGTAGTGGTAGTTGGAGTTGTGGTGGTTGTAGTGGGGGTGGTGGTTGTAGTGGTGGTGGTGGTTGTGGTGGTGGTAGTTGTGATGATCGTGGTAGTTGTGGTTGGAGTTGTGGTGGTTGTAGTAGTGGTGGTGGTGGTTGTGGTGGTGGTTGTAGTGGTGATTGTGGTGGTGGTACTAGTGGTGGTTGGGGTTGTGGTGGTTGCAGTGGTGGTGGTTGTGGTGGTGGTAGTTGTGATGATCGTGGTGGTTGTGGTGGTGATCGTGCTGGTGGTGGTGGTAGTGGTTCTTGTGGTGGTGGTGGTCGTTGTAGTGGTGGTCGTTGTGGTAGTGGTCGTTGGGGTGGTGGTCGTTGTTGTGGTTGTGGTGGTTGAGGTTGTGGTGGTGGTTTTGGTGGTGGTGGTTGTGGTAGTGGTGGTTATGGTTGTGGTTGTTGTGGTAGTTGTTGTAGTGGTGGTTGTTGTTGTGGTTGTTGTGGTGGATGTGCTGGTGGTTGTTATTGTGGTTGTTGCGGTGGTGCTGGTGGTGTTTGGGGATGGTGTTGTGGTTGTTGTTGTGGTGGTTGTGGTGGTGGTAGTAGTGGTTATTGTGTTGGTTGTGGTTGTTGTGATGGTGGTTGTGGTTGTTGTTGTGGTTGTGGTTCTTGTTGCGGTGGTAATTGTGGCGGTGGATGTGCTTGTGATTGTGGTTGTTGTGGTTGTGGTGGTGGCTGCTCTGGTGATGGTTGTGGTGGTGGTTGTGGTGGTGGTAGTTGTGATGATCGTGGTAGTTGTGGTGGTTGTAGTAGTGGTGGTTGTGGTGGTGGTTGTAGTGGTGATTGTGGTGGTGGTACTAGTGGTGGTTGGGGTTGTGGTGGTTGCAGTGGTGGTAGTTGTGGTGGTGGTAGTTGTGATGATCGTGGTGGTTGTGGTGGTGATCGTGCTGGTGGTGGTGGTAGTGGTTCTTGTGGTGGTGGTGGTCGTTGTAGTGGTGGTCGTTGTGGTAGTGGTCGTTGTGGTGGTGGTCGTTGTTGTGGTTGTGGTGGTTGAGGTTGTGGTGGTGGTTTTGGTGGTGGTGGTTGTGGTAGTGGTGGTTATGGTTGTGGTTGTTGTGGTAGTTGTTGTAGTGGTGGTTGTTGTTGTGGTTGTTGTGGTGGATGTGCTGGTGGTTGTTATTGTGGTTGTTGCGGTGGTGCTGGTGGTGTTTGGGGATGGTGTAGTGGTTGTTGTTGTGGTGGTTGTGGTGGTGGTAGTAGTGGTTATTGTGTTGGTTGTGATTGTTGTGATGGTGGTTGTGGTTGTTGTTGTGGTTGTGGTGCTTGTTGCGGTGGTAATTGTGGCGGTGGATGTGCTTGTGATTGTGGTTGTTGTGGTTGTGGTGGTGGCTGCTCTGGTGATGGTTGTGGTGGTGGTTGTGGTGATGGTTGTTTTGGTTGTTGTTGTGGTGGTGGTGGTTATGGTGGTGGTGGTTGTGGTGGTGGTTGTTGAAGTTATTGTTGTTGTAGTTTTTATTGTGATTATTGTGGTGGAGGTAAGCGTAGTGATTGTGGATATGTGGTGGTGGCTATTGCAGTGGTGGTAATTGTAGTGGTGATTGTTGTAATGGTGGTTATTGAGGTGGATATTGTGGTGGTGGTTATTTTGATAGTGGTAATTGTGGTGATGGCGGATATTGTGGTGGTGGTGTTTATTGCGGGGGGGTTATTTTGGGGGTAGTAGTGGTGGCTATTGTGGGGGTGGTAGTGGTGGTTATTGTGTGGGTGGTGGTGGTGGTTGTTATTGTAGGGGTGATGGTTGTGGTTGTTATTGTGGGGGTGGGGGTGGTGGGGTTATTGTGGGGGTGATGGTGGTGGTGATGGTGGTTATTGTGAGGTTCTGGTAGTTATTGTAGGGTGCTGATGATGATGATGAGTGTGATTAAATGAGTACTCACCTATTAATAACCTTAAGGTTAATGATGAGCTTGGGAAAAGCGATCACAAATCACTCTGTTTCAATAAATCATGGAATTACCCAAATAACTGCAATCAAGTCTCTGTCCCAGACTTCTGCTTGGCCGATTTCATGGGACTGAGAAATTACCTGGGTGGGCTGAATTGGAATAACCTGTCTATGGGTCAGGTAGCTGGTGTTGGTTGCCAATATGACATTTTTCAGAGCGTAGTTCTAGCTGCTAGGGCAACTTTTATTCCGAGTAGGGAAATTAGATCAACCAAAAATGATCCGAAATGGATAAGCAATAGATTAAAACATCTCAATGGTCAAAGAAGAGGCATATATAGGCATATCAAAAGAGGGGGATGGACAGTTAAGAAATCAATATATTCAATTAAAGAGAGAAAAAAAAAAAAAAGAATAAGGAAAGCTAAAACTGATTATGAGGCTAAAGTGAGAAGGGTTTTGTAGACTAACCCAAAAGGTTTCTTTTAGGTATATAGAAATAAGATTAGGGACAAGATAGGCCCACTCAAAAGTAACTCAGGTCAGATCACTGACAGTGATAAGGAAATGTGTGAAATTTTTAACTCTTATTTCCTCTCAGTTTTTACTCAGGAAGATACTAGCGAAATTCCAGAAATAATAAATTATGTAGAACAGGACGATAATAAACTGCACAATTAGAGTAACTAGTGACATGGTCCTCAGACCAGTAGAGAAATTAAAACCTAACAAATCCCCAGCCCTGATGAACTGTTTGCAAGGGTTTTAAAGGAATGTAAAGATGAGCTTAGCAAACATTTGGCTAGTCTTTTCAATATATCACTACAAACTGGCATAGTGTCAGACAAGCGGAAAATGGCAAATGCAATACCTATTTACAAGGCAGGTGACAGGTCCTTAGCTTCGAACTATAGACAAATAAGCCTAACCTTAATAGTTGGAAAATTTATGGAATAAATAATTGCCGAGGCAATTCGTAGCCATCTTGAAAGGCATAAATTTATTAATTAATCTCTGCACAGTTTTACAAACGGAGGTTCCTGCCTCACGAATTTACTAATTTTTTCCATCAAGGTATTTGAGTAGGTAGATCATGTGTTGTGTGAATATAATGCAGAGAATCCGTAGTTTGGTGATTAGGAGGAGGTGAAGGGATTACCAAAACTATTATCCATAGGGCTGAGGATTAGTTATTGAGATGGTTTGGACATGTAGAGAGGATGAAACGAAATAGAATGAGTTCGAGAGTGTATAAATCTGTAGTGGAGGGAAGGAGGGGTAGGGGTCGGCCTAGGAAAGGTTGGAGGGAGGGGGTACAGGAGGTTTTGTGTGCGATGGGCTTGGACTTCCAGCAAGCGTATGTAAGCGTGTTAGATAGGAGCAAATGGATACAAATAGTTTTTAGGACTTGACTTGTTGAAGGGATTCAGGGAAACCGGCAGGCTGGACTTGAGTCCTGGAGATGGGAAGTACAGTGCCGGCACTCTGAAGGAGGGTGTTAATGTTGCAGTTTTATAACTGTAGTGTAAGCATGACTCTGGCAAGACAGTGATGGAGTGAATGATAATGAAAGTTTTTCTTTTTCGGGCCACCCTGCCTTGGTGGGAGACGGCTGATGTTATTAAAAAAAATCATGGTAATATGATATTGTGTATATGGTCTTCAGTAAGGCTTTTGATAGAGTTTTACATCAGAGGCTATTGAGGAAAATTAAGGCATACGGAATAGGAGATTTTTTTTCCTGGGTAGAGGCATGGTTGACAGATAGGCAGCAGAGAGTTTGCATCAGTGGAGAGAAGTCAGAGTGGGGGCGCGTCACGAGTGGTGTTCCACAGGGGTCAGTGTTGGGGCCCTTTGTTGTTCACAATTTATATAAACGACATTGATGAGAGAATAAATAGCGAAAGCAAAAAACTCGGCAGACGATGCAACATTTCCCCAATGAAAAGCAGGTGTGCCACTAGCACGTTGAGAGACAACACAATAAGTGTCAGGGGCCCAAGACTGTTCAACTGCCTCCCAGCGTACATAAGGGGGATTACCAATAGACCCCTGGCTGTCTTCAAGCAGGCACCTAAAGTCGGTACCTGACCAGCCGGGCTGTGGTTCGTATGTCGGACTGTGTGCGGCCAGCAGTAACAGCCTGGTTGATCAGGCTCTGATCCACCATGAGACCTGGTCACAGACCGGGCCGCGGGGGCGTTGGCCCCCGGAACTCTCTCCAGGTAAACTCCAGGTAAGCAAGTTTGCTGATGACACCAAAATAGGCCGTCCAATTCATTCTAATGAGGACATTAGAGCACTCCATGATGATTTGAATAGACTGATGCAGTGGTCGGAGAAGTGGCAGATGCAGTTTAATATAGATAAATGCAAAGTTCTAAATATTGGACAGGACAATAACCATGCCACATATAAACTAAATAATGTAGATCTTAATATTACTGATTGCTAAAAGGATTTAGGAGTTCTGGTTAGCAGTAATCTAAAACCAAGACAGCAGTGCATAAGTGTTCGCAATAAAGCTAACAGAATCCTTGGCTTCATTTCAAGAAGCATAAATAATAGGAGTCCTCAGGTTGTTCTTCAACACTATATATCTTTGGAAATAAATGGTATAAAACACCGACACAATGGAAAAATAAACACATAAGGGGATCCGGGTTTCCTTGTTGTAACTACTGAACATATGTTAATTATTACAAGTCACGAGCCCTTAACTTTGTTCACGGCACTTGTGTTGTTCTTGTTCTCACACAAATACTAGAGAACAGAGTGTTGCAGTATCAACGAGTAAGAGATTCTTGAAACTGTTACTCTCTTGTACCAGCTGCAGGTGGTGCACAGGATGCATTAGGTGAACATGTGCACAGGATGTATGAGGTGAACATGTGCACATATAAAAGCATAAGCAATGTTTTTGTGGTAAAACGCTTCCATGATGCAACGACTTAAAGAGATCTTAGCTTGACTAGCGATGTTGCCTTCAGATTACGTCGTCAAAAGCACCGTACATAACTTTATACAGACTGACACAGCTTTCTTTGAGGACAGGTAAAGGGGTGGCGTGTACTGCCACTCCTGGCTGGTCAGTCAGTGAATTAGGGCAGGAATAGTTCATTAAAAGGCTTTAATCTTTCCGAGAAGTGTTAAAAATAGACAAGAATTCCTATGAGGCTAACATTACTACAACAAAACATGCCTCACATTTATCTAAATAACAATAGGAAATGAACTAATTGTCATTATCTAATCTAACCATTTAGAAAAAATATATTTGATACTTGCAGTACTTTCCACTATTATGGTGAAGCAAAGAACTGATGATGCAGGTATATGTACCGGCAAGAGGCTCTTAGAGTGCAATAATACTCAGTTACCTGTGATTGGATGAATCACGTACTCGACTTACAAATGCCACACTTTCTTGCTAAGACATAATTACTTAAATAAGCAGATTAGATCAGTGTTCATCAAGAACTGCAAGAAGCCCCTATCACGTGCTTTTAACATCCTATGGAGAGGGAGCATGGACACTGGGGTCGTCCTGCAGTTACTAAAAACAACAGACATAGCCCCGCTCCACAAAGGGGGCAGTAAAGCAATAGCAAAGAACTACAGACCAATAGCGCTAACATCCCATATCATAAAAATCTTTGAAAGGGTTCTAAGAAGCAAGATCGCCACTCATCTTGATACCCATCAATTACACAACACAGGGCAGCATGGGTTTAGAGCAGGTCGCTCCTGTCTGTCCCAACTACTGGACCACTACGACAAGGTCCTGGATGCTCTAGAAGACAAACAGAATGCAGATGTTATATACACAGACTTTGCAAAAGCCTTTGATAAGTGTGACCATGGTGTGATAGCACACAAAATGCGTGATAAAGGAATAACAGGAAAAGTTGGTAGATGGATCTATAATTTCCTAACAAGTAGAACACAAAGAGTAGTAGTCAACAGAGTAAAGTCTGAGGAGGCTACTGTGAAAAGCTCTGTTCCACAAGGCACAGTACTTACTCCCATCCTGTTCCTCATCCTCATATCGGACATAGACAGGGATATAAGCCACAGTGCCGTGTCTTCCTTTGCAGATGACACCCGAATCTGCATGACAGTGTCCACCGTTGAAGACACTGCAAGACTCCAAGCAGACACCAACCAAATCTTTAAATGGGCTGCAGAAAACAATATGAAGTTCAATGATGAGAAATTTCAATTACTCCGATAAGGAAAACGTGAGGAAATTAAAATCTCATCGGAGTATAAAACAAATTCCAACCACACAATAGAGCGAAAAACTAATGGCAAAGACCTGGGAGTGATCATGACACTGTAGCAATCGCATCTGCCAGAAAAATGACAGGATGGATAATGAGAACCTTCAAAACCAGGGATGCCAAGCCCATGTTGACACTTTTCAAGTCGCTTGTTCTATTTAGGCTGGAATATTGCTGCACACTAACTGCACCTTTCAAGGCAGGTGAAATTGCTGACCTAGAAAATGTACAGAGAACCTTCACGGCACGCATACCTGCGATAAACCACCTAAATTACTAGGAACGCTTGAAGTTCCTAAACCTGTACTACCTGGAACGCAGGCGGGAGAGATACATTATTATATACACTTGGAAAATCGTAGAGGGATTAGTACCAAACTTGCACACGAGAGTCACTCCCTACGAAAGCAAAAGACTCGGCAGACGATGTAACATCCCCCCAATGAAAAGCAGGGGTGCCACTAGCACAATAAGTGTCAGGGGCCCAAGACTGTTCAACTGCCTCCCAGCATACATCAGGGGGATTACCAATAGACCCCTGGCTGTCTTCAAGCAGGCACTGGACAGGCACCTAAAGTCGGTGCCTGACCAGCCAGGCTGTGGTTCGTACGTTGGACTGCGTGCGGCCAGCAGTAACAGCCTGGTTGATCAGGCTCTGATCCAACATGAGGTCTGGTCACAGACCGGGCCGCAGGGGAGTTGACCCCTGGAACTCTCTCCAGGTAAACTCCAGGTATGAGATGGTAAGCAATTCATGTACTACTTGTGAAATTTTATATGCATGTCAGCTGATATATTGCTTAGATTGGCAACCTAGTTAGCCTATTTAAATGTGTACCATTAGCTTAAATTCCTACAAACTACATCACAATGTTCACTTCTCAATACAGTACTAGAAGCCAATCCCCCCAAAGTTACTATCTAATAACTATCATACCTCCCTCCCCACAAAAATCATAATTTAAGAGACTGATATATTAATACTCTACATATGCTGTATTATATTTTACTCAATTATCAGTCAAAAATATTCCCAGTGAACAATACCGAAGTTCTGACTTGTCACTGATAACAGAATTACTTCACTGCACCTGTCAGTTTTGAGTGATATTTTATATTAGTCCAAACAAATAATATATATAGCTACGGTTATAAGCTAAAAAAGTTACTATGCCAATTAAATTTGGATACATTAACATATGATAAAACTGTCGTCCCAACTTACTGGATTCTGTATTGCAAATGATGGCTACTAATATTTTCTTAATATAAAAATATTATCTAATATAATCTTCCATTTTTGTGGTTAGTTTTGGCATTGCATTTGCAAAAGACTGAAAAAGACATTAAATTTTGTTTAAGGTCACTAGTTAAAATGAGTAGGTCAGTGAGGGTAATGATCGTATGCAGGGACACCTGTGTGACTGGAACCACACATGTTTTTTTCTATTTGGGTGTGTGTGATGGAGTATAACAACCACAGCCTCCTTGTATACCTTAAAAAATTATTTGAGAATGTCACATTATAATAAATCAGATCCACATGTGTTGGTTTGCATCTATTTTTTTTTTACCTGTCTTTTGAGAATCTGATCCCCTGACTGTGCCCTTGAAAGTCACCTAACCAATTTTTAAAGCTCCGTAAGAATTCTGCTCTGGGGATTTATAAAATCACTTGACAATAATTTTGCCTCATGTGATAAAATTCAATTTAGTCTACTAGAATCTCCTGGTCACAGACCGGGCCGCGGGGGCGTTGACCCCCGAAAATCTCTCCAGGTAAACAACTGACAAAATGGAGCAGATATGTAACAATCAACATTGATTAATTATGAGTGGTCAAAGTCATCCTATTTACGTCGGTTGCCCACTCAAAAACAAATGTTTTTGAAGATATTTCACGAGGCCCAACTCATCTGGGCCTCTAAGAGTTTATGTGTGAATTAAAATCCTACCTATGTTATAGTAAAAGGGCTTCTTGAGTAATGTAAATAATCTAGTGATTTTGATTTCACAATATCTTAAAACATTATAGAAAAGTGACAATGCTAAGGACTGTATCCCCCTGGAGATGTGTGTGAGTGTGTGTACTCACCTAACTGTGGTTGCAGGGGGTCGTGTCATAACTCCTGGTCGCTACTAGGTCCTCTCTCTCCCTGCTTCATTGCTTTATCATACCTCATCTTAAAACTATGTATGGATATTGCCTCCACTACGTAACTTTCCAGATCATTCCACTTCCTGACAACTCTATGACTGAAGAAATACTTCCTTACATCCATTTGACCCATCTGAGTCTTCATCGTTCAACTGTGACCCCTTGTTGCTGTGTCCCATCTCTTTAACATATTGTCTCTGTCCACCTTATCAATTCCTCGCAGTATTTTATGTCATTATCATGTCTCCCTAACCCTCCTGTCCTCCAGTGTCATCAGGCTGATTTCCCTTAACCTTTCTTCGTAGGACACTACTCTTAGCTCCGGGACTAGTCTTGTTGCAAACCTTTGCACTTTCTCTAATTCCTTGGCGAGCTTGACCATACGTGGATTCCAAACTGGTGCTGCATACTCCAATGTGTGTGTCGTGTGTGTGTGTGTGTGTGTGTGTGTGTGTGTGTGTGTGTGTGTGTGTGTGTGTGTGTGTGTGCCAAACAATCAGCAGCAACAACTCACAACCTTGCTACACTGCAGCAGCTGGTGCGTGTGTTGTGGTGGGTTAATTATGTTAGTATTGCCTTAATGAGTCTGACTCCCTTGCTTCTGCCTCCCCCCACACTTCTCTCTCTCTCTCTCTCTCCCTGGTGGGTGGCACTCCCTAGGTAGCACCCATAAGGTGGCACCCACCAGGTAGCATCCACCAGGTGGCACCCACCAGGTGGCACCCACCAGGTGGCACCCACCAGGTGGCACCCACCAGGTGGCACCCATCAGGTGGCACCAACCAGGTGGCACCCACCAGGTGGCACCCACCAGGTGGCACCCACCAGGTGGCACTCACCAGGTGGCACCCACCAGGTGGCACCAACCAGGTGGCACCCACCAGGTGGCACCAACCAGGTAGCACCCACCAAGTGGCACCCATCAGGTGGCACAAACCAGGTGGCACCCACCAGGTGGCACCAACCAGGTAGCACCCACCAGGTGGCACCCACCAGGTGGCACCCACCAGGTGGCACCCACCAGGTGGCACCCACCAGGTGGCACTCATCAGGTGGCACCCATCAGGTGGCACCCACCAGGTGGCACCAACCAGGTGGCACCCACCAGGTGTCACCAACCAGGTAGCACCCATCAGGTGGCACCCACCAGGTGGCACCCACCAGGTGGCACCCACCAGGTGGCACCCACCAGGTGGCACCAACCAGGTGGCACCCAACAGGTGGCACTCACCAGGTGGCACCCACCAGGTGGCACTCACCAGGTGGCACCCACCAGGTGGCACCCACCAGGTGGCACCAACCAGGTGGCACCCACAAGGTGGCACCAACCAGGTAGCACCAACCAGGTGGCACCCACCACGTGGCACCCACCAGGTGGCACACACCAGGTGGCACCCACCAGGTGGCACTCACCAGGTGGCACCCTCAGGTGGCACCCACCAGGTGGCACCAACCAGGTGGCACCAACCAGGTGTCACTATCCAGGTAGCACCCACCAGGTGGCACCCACCAGGTGGCACCCACCAGGTGGCACCCACCAGGTGGCACCCACCAGGTGGCACTCATCAGGTGGCACCCACCAGGTGGCACCCACCAGGTGGCACCCACCAGGTGGCACCAACCAGGTAGCACCCACCAAGTGGCACCCACCAGGTGGCACCCACCAGGTGGCACCAACCAGGTAGCACCCACCATGTGGCACCCACCATGTGGCACCCACAAGGTGGCACCCACCAGGTGGCACCCACCAGGTGGCACCCACCAGGCAACACTCACCATGTGGCACCCACAATGTGGCACCCACAAGGTGGCACCCACCAGGTGGCACCCACCAGGTGGCACCCACCAGGTGGCACCCACCAGGTAACACTCACCATGTGGCACCCACCATGTGGCACCCACCAGGTGGCACCCACCAGGTGGAACCCACCAGGTGGCACCCACCAGGTGGCACCCACCAGGTGTGTGTCCAGAAGAGGACATTTGTCAAGGAACGTTTAAGACAACACTGGAGACGACAGTTTAAGTTGGTAAGTCTCACCACAAACAATGCTCATCAAGCTTTATAAAACCCAAGTTACGTGACATTAATAACTAATAGTCCACTGTTTGTGTTTACAGTTGAATTAAAAGCATGATAATCAACACTGTTGTGCGTCTGGCTACCTGTTAAGAGTACCGTTATGCTTCATATCAGTCATAGACAAATAACCCAAAAATCGGACCATTAGTTACACGTCCATGTGATTACGAGTCACGATAGTCATTTAGTACTCTAAGTCAATTAATTTAACCCGAGGCTCGTTGTGGAATTTCTGCTTAAGGACAGAGAGGATTAAACAGGCTAAGAATTTTGCTGCAAGAATACGTTAGAAAATATCAGAAACGCTTTACTTTATAGTTTAGACGAGTCACACTATGTAAACAAGAGGTTTTATTCCGGTGGCAGAATTATGGTTCATGTCATAAAGTCCTGGAAAATGGAGAATCTTATCTGTTGAAGAAAACCTGTGCTGGTGTAACCCAGGCTTGTCGGAGGGTCATCACCCAGGATAACCCGGGGTAGGGAGGGTTAGCCAGCCAGGACAACCCGGGGTAGGGAGGGTTAGCCAGCCAGGATAACCCGGGGTAGGGAGGGTTAGCCAGCCAGGATAACCCGGGGTAGGGAGTTAGCCAGCCAGGATAACCCGGGGTAGGGAGGGTTAGCCACCCAGAATAACCCGGGGTAGGGAGAGTTATCACCCAGGATAACCCGGGGTAGGGAGGGTTAGCCACCCAGGATAACCCGGGGTAGGGAGAGTTATCACCCAGGATAACCCGGGGTAGGGAGGGTTAGCCACCCAAGATAACCCGGGGTAGGGAGGGTTAGCCAGCTAGGATAACCAGGGGTAGGGACGGTTAGCCACCCAAGATAACCCGGAGTAGGGAGGGTTAGCCAGCCAGGATAACCAGGGGTAGGGAGGATTAGCCAGCCAGGATAACCCGGGGTAGGGAGGGTTAGCCAGCCAGGATAACCCGGGGTAGGGAGGGTTAGTCAGCCAGGATAACCCGGGGTAGGGAGGGTTAGCCAGCCAGGATAACCCGGGGTAGGGAGGGTTATCACCCAGGATAACCCGGGGTAGGGAGGGTTAGTTACCCAAGATAATCAGGGGTAGGGAGGGTTAGCCAGCCAGGATAACCAGGGGTAGGGAGGGTTAGCCAGCCAGGATAACCCGGGGTAGGGAGGGTTAGCTAGCCAGGATAACCCGGGGTAGGGAGGGTTAGCCAGCCAGGATAACCCGGGGTAGGGAGGGTTTGCCACCCAGGATAACCCGGGGTAGGGAGGGTTAGCCAGCCAGGATAACCCGGGGTAGGGAGGGTTTGCCACCCAGGATAACCCGGGGTAGGGAGGGTTAGCCAGCCAGGATAACCCGGGGTAGGGAGGGTTTGCCACCCAGGATAACCCGGGGTAGGCATGCGACCCACACCAATCACTAACACCCTGGTACCTACTTACTGCTAGGGGAACAGGGGCAACAAGTGTAAGGATACATGCCCAACGTTTCCACCCGTACCGGTGATTGAACCAAGGACACAGCGTGTGAAGCGAAAGCGTTGCAAACCCAGCCACTGTGAATAGTATACATGTACTTATTATACATTCCTCCGCTGAGAGACTGTCTGATGGAGGAGGGTATGGAGAACCATGTGATGGAGGAGGGTATGGAGAACCATGTGATGGAGGAGGGTATGCAGAACCATGTGATGGAGGAGGGTGTGGAGAACCATGTGATGGAGGAGGGTATGGAGAACCATGTGATGGAGGAGGGTATGGAGAACCATGTGATGGAGGAGGTATGGAGAACCATGTGATGGAGGAGGGTGTGGAGAACCATGTGATGGAGGAGGGTGTGGAGAACCATGTGATGGAGGAGGGTATGGAGAACCATGTGATGGAGGAGGGTATGGAGAACCATGTGATGGAGGAGGGTATGGAGAACCATGTGATGGAGGAGGGTGTGGAGAACCATGTGATGGAGGAGGGTATGGAGAACCATGTGATGGATTAGGGTATGGAGAACCATGTGATGGAGGAGGGTATGGAGAACCATGTGATGGAGGAGGGTATGGAGAACCATGTGATGGAGGAGGGTATGGAGAACCATTTGATGGAGGAGGGTGTGGAGAACCATGTGATGGAGGAGGGTATGGAGGACCATGTGATGGAGGAGGGTGTGGAGAACCATGTGATGGAGGAGGGTATGGAGGACCATGTGATGGAGGAGGGTATGGAGGACCATGTGATGGAGGAGGATATGGAGAACCATGTGATGGAGGAGGGTGTGGAGAACCATATGATGGAGGAGGGTATGGAGGACCATGTGATGGAGGACAGTGTGGAGAACCATGTGATGGAGGAGGGTATGGAGAACCATGTGATGGAGGAGGGTATGGAGAACCATGTGATGGAGGAGGGTATGGAGGACCATGTGATGGAGGAGGGTGTGGAGAACCATGTGATAGAGGATTGTATAGAGAACCATGTGATGGAGGAGAGTATGGAGAACCATGTGATGGAGGAGGGTATGGAGAACCATGTGATGGAGGAGGGTATGGAGGACCATGTGATGGAGGAGGGTGTGGAGAACCATGTGATGGAGGAGGGTATGGAGAACCATGTGATGGAGGAGGGTATTGAGAACCATGTGATGGAGGAGGGTATGAAGAACCATGTGATAGAGGAGGGTATGGAGAACAACGTGATGGAGGAGAGTATGGAGAACCATGTGATGGAGGAGGGTATGGAGAACCATGTGATGGAGGAGGGTATGGAGAACCATGTGATGGAGGAGGGTGTGGAGAACCATGTGATGGAGGAGGGTATGGAGAATCATGTGATGGAGGAGGGTATGGAGAACCATGTGATGGAGGAGGGTATGGAGAACCATGTGATGGAGGAGGGTGTGGAGAACCATGTGATGGAGGAGGGTATGGAGAACCATGTGATGGATTAGGGTATGGAGAACCATGTGATGGAGGAGGGTATGGAGAACCATGTGATGGAGGAGGGTATGGAGAACCATGTGATGGAGGAGGGTATGGAGAACCATTTGATGGAGGAGGGTGTGAGAACCATGTGATGGAGGAGGTATGGAGGACCATGTGATGGAGGAGGGTGTGGAGAACCATGTGATGGAGGAGGTATGGAGGACCATGTGATGGAGGAGGTATGGAGGACCATGTGATGGAGGAGTATATGGAGAACCATGTGATGGAGGAGGGTGTGGAGAACCATATGATGGAGGAGGGTATGGAGGACCATGTGATGGAGGACAGTGTGAGAACCATGTGATGGAGGAGGGTATGGAGAACCATGTGATGGAGGAGGGTATGGAGAACTATGTGATGGAGGAGGGTATGGAGGACCATGTGATGGAGGAGGGTGTGGAGAACCATGTGATAGAGGATTGTATGGAGAACCATGTGATGGAGGAGAGTATGGAGAACCATATGATGGAGGAGGGTATGGAGAACCATGTGATGGAGGAGGGTATGGAGGACCATGTGATGGAGGAGGGTGTGGAGAACCATGTGATGGAGGAGGGTATGGAGAACCATGTGATGGAGGAGGGTATTGAGAACCATGTGATGGAGGAGGGTATGAAGAACCATGTGATAGAGGAGGGTATGGAGAACAACGTGATGGAGGAGGGTATGGAGAACCATGTGATGGAGGAGGGTATGGAGAACCATGTGATGGAGGAGGGTATGGAGAACCATGTGATGGAGGAGGGTGTGGAGAACCATGTGATGGAGGAGGGTATGGAGAATCATGTGATGGAGGAGGGTATGGAGAACCATGTGATGGTGGAGGGTATGGAGAACCATGTGATGGAGGAGTGTATGGAGAACCATGTGATAGAGGAGGGTATGGAGAACCATTTGAATGAGGGTATGGAGGAAAATGTGATGGAGGAAAGTATGGAGAACCATGTGTTGGAGGAGGGTATTGAGAACCATGTGATGGGGGCTCTGGTGGTCTGGTGGCTAAAGCTCTCGCTTCACACGGCGAGGGCCTGGGTTCGATTCCCAGCCAGGGCAGAAACATTGGGCGTGTTTCTTTACACCTGTTGTCTATGTTCCCCATCAGTAAAATAAGTATCTGGGTGTTAGTCGACTGGTGTGAGTCGCATCCTGGGACACTGACCTAATCTGCCCGAAATGCTCAGCATAACAAGGGACTTTCTATATAGTAGTATGTCACTGATGTCAGCTAGGCCTGTATACCATGTACATGTACTTGTAGTAAATAAAGATATTATGGAGGAGGGTATGGAGAGCAATGTGATTGAGAAGCTTATGGAGAACCATGTGATGGAAGAGGGTATGGAGAACCATGTGATGGAGGAGGGTATGGAGAACCATGTGATGGAGGAGGATATGGAGAACCATGTGATGGAGGACAGTGTGACCTGTTCCCGGTGGTTAGAAGCTTGGGGCTGGCTGCTAACTATTTTCTAGTATTTCCTCATGCTATCTGCAAACTGTGAAGCCTACCCCACCCGCCCCCATTTGGAGTGAGGGGAAGGGACTGGTGGGTGGTGGCATCCCGCTTGTCCCTCTCAGACAGAGACTGGTTGGGTTAGCATTCAGGTCCTCTACCACAATTACTCTCTCACTTGGTTCAAAAGTTTTTAAACACTCGCTTACCATCTCCCAAAATGTCTCTTCTCTACACTCTTCTCTTCTCCAGGTGCATAAACATAAACACTTATTATGACCCAATTTTCGCATCCGACCCTTATTTTGATCCACACAATCCTTGAATTTATGAATCATATTCTCTCTTTTCCTGCCATAGCTGATCTTTCAAAATTACTGCTATCCCTTCCTTAGCTCTAACTCTCTCAGATACTCCTGATTTAATCCCATTTATTTCTCCTCACTGAAACTCACCTACCCCCTTCAGCTTTGTTTTGCTTAGAGCTACGACATCCAACTTCATTTCATTCATAACACTGGTATTCATCTCTTTCTTATGATCTGCATTACATCCATGCACATTCAAACATCTCAGTTTTATAAAGCTTGTCTTCTTTCTATTTTTAGTAATTTATACAGGAGAAGGGGTAACTAGCCCATTGCTCCTGGCCTTTCAGTCGCCTCTTACGACACGCATGGCTTACAGAAGAAAGATTCTTTTCCACTTCCCCATGGAGATGAAAGGAAATAGATAAAAACATGAGCCAACGCCCTGGAATCCGTCTACGAGGCTTCTGCCAGGTGTGCCACATGAAATGTGCACTCAATCCCTCAACTGGCAACATTCGTGACATAATGGATGTCTAGGCTCCAGGAGGGCTCTAAATGGGAACAACCAACAGCCCCTCCCAGCTGACAGAGCTGACAGCTACCCTGACTTCACCTCAACAGAGGACCTAAAATCTGCAATCAAATTAACATCCACCAGGATGCTGACTCACATCCCCAAAGCAGCTCGCCATCAAGCTGTTAGCAAATTCGCTGACCTCTTGAAGAAAAAACAACGATGCTCCTGCAAACAACGGATCCTGGCACAACCTACTGCTATTTGGCAATGCCTGTTTGGCTGTCCCACCAAGGAGGGACAAGTCACTAGCAACATCTGTTATTAGGGCAATAAATGCATTCCCTAGAGCTGACAGCCTCGTCCATCTTTCCCTAAGGGCGACAAACACCCGCCGGACAAATGCCAACAAGACAAATGACGCCTCAAAAATCAGAGCCCAAATTAGCAAAAAAATAGAAGAGGGTAATACTATTGGAGCACTGAGGCTTATAACCAGTGAGGATACCATCGCTCCTAAGGACGTCATTACAGCACAAGCCCTGAAGGACAAACATCCGCAGCAGGTGAAGAACATTAACCTTACAGGACGCTGATGTGTATAAAGCTGCTATGTCATTTCCACAGGGCTCAGCAGGAGGTTTTACCGGTTTAAGGCCACAACATTTAAAACAAATGCTCAGTCCAGCACTTGGTGAGGTTTCAGAAAGGTTGCTGTCTGAACTCACCAAATTTTCCAATGAGTGCCTGGCTGGCATTCCCAGAGGCCATTAGACCCCTTTTCTTCGGTGCCTCACTATGTGCCCTCCGGAAAAAAGGATGGAGGAATCAGGCCCATTGCAGTGGGCAACACCCTTCGGCGTCTAGTCGCCAAGGCTGCAGTAAGAATGACATGTCAAGAGGCTGCAGCAATGTTGAAACCAACTCAGCTCGGTTTTGTTGTTCAACAAGGCTGTGAAGCAGCTGTCCATGCAGCACGAGTATACATCAACAACATGTCCGAAGAAAAAGTTTTGATCAAATTGGACTTTGCCAATGCTTTCAACTTAGTCAGAAGGGATGCTGCTCTCCAAGCAGTTTCTAGACAATTCCATATCCTCTATTCCTTCATAGAATCGTGTTATAGTGTGACTTTTAAACTATTGTTTGGGGACCATGAAATTGACTCGTGTGAGGGTGTGCAACAGGGACGCCCTCTCGCCCCCTTTCTATTCTGTCTGGTCATCAAGGAAGTCACAGAAGCGCTCTCCAGTGAGCTCAATATCTGGTTCTTGGATGATGGTACTCTAGCTGGCACTACAGAATCTCTCCTAGAGGACATCAGAAAAATTAAAGGCTTAGGAGAGAGAGCCTGGGCCTATCTTTAAACCCCACCACATGTGAAATAGCTTCTACCAATCGACAGATGATCCAGAATATCAGTGCTGTTTTACCAGGACCACGAGCCATTGATCCAGCCAACTGCACTCTCCTTGGTGCTCCTCTTGGGTCCAATGCGATCGATCTGATCCTGGAAAAAAAATCTCAGATCTCAGGACGATGGAAGGCAGGATGAAAGACATCGATACACATGATGCCTTTTACCTACTCACCAGGTGCCTGTCAATCCCAAAACCTACTTACTTATTGAGATACTCCCCAGCCTTCAGCAGTCCGAAACTCAAGGAATATGACTCTCTCCTTAAGAGCATGCTAGAGAGTGTATTGAATCTTTCCCTCGAAGATGGACAGTTGTTGCAAGCCTCATTTCCAGTCAGGCTTGGGGGACTGGGAGTAAGCAAATCCTTCCAGATTGCCCTACCAGCTTCCTTATCCTCTTCCATAGCATCAAACGAGTTAATAAGACAAATTCTTTCTGACAACCTCAGTGACTCAGCAGGAATACAGGACCCTAGCTACGCCAGTGCCATCACTGAATGGGAGACTCTTGCTGCTCCAGCACTAAAACCTAGTGCAGCACTGACCTACAAACAGTCAAGCTGGGATGGCCCTATCGCTGAAAAGGTGCTTGCCAACATGCTTAGGGCTGTAACATCAGAAAGAGAGACTGCCCGTCTCCAAGCTGTGAGTGCACATCACTCTGGGGACTTCCTTGAAACAGTTCCCTTTTCGGCAATGGGAACACGCATCGACTCTAAGACCCTCCACATTGCAGTGGCTCTGCGTCTTGCAGCCTCAATTCACATGGAATATATGTGTATTTGCGGTGATGCACAAGCCAACCAATATGGTCTACATGGTCTTAACTGTTCCAAAACCAAGGGCTGGCATGCAAGACACAATGAGGTCAACGACATCATAAAGAGAACCCTTGCTACACCTGGATGCCCAGCCGAGAGACAGCCCCGATATGTATGCCTCTGGTCACAGTCGCATCACAGGTCACAGGTTCATCACAGGTCACGAGTACATCACAGGTCACAGGTACGTCACACGAGCGTCACAGGTCACATGGGGGCTCGTAGCCAGGTAGGCAAAGTTTCCGCTTCACAAACTGAGGGTCCAGGTTCGATTTCCGGCAAGGATGGAAACATTAGCCGTTTCCTTACAAGGGTTGTCTATGTTCATCCATCAATAAAATGGGTACCTGGGTGTTAGTGGACTGGTGTGGGTCGCATCCTGGGACAAAACTGACCTAATTTGCCCGAAATGCTCCTCATAACAAGCGGCTTACTATATAGTAGTATGTCATTGATGTCAGCTAGGCCTGTATACCTTGTACATGTACGTGTAGTAAATAAAAATATTTATTTATTACTAGCTGTACCCGGCCACGCGTTGCTGTGGCTCAGTCTGGTTAAATGGAAAAGAAAGAAAAGAGAAAGCACACATTTCTAATATGTTTAATTTCACAATGCTTGTGGGTATACAATATTTTTTGTTGTTCCATTGTCTGTGCAGATATAGAGATTGTCTGGTTTGCCGACTCTAGAACATGCAACATATAATTGTCCATGTGAGAAGCAATCCGTGTCTAGATCTAAACCGCACAATTTTAAAGATTATCCCTGAGCTTTGTTGATGGTAATTGCAAACGCCAATCTAATTGGGAATTGCAATCTCTTAAATTGAAATGACATATCCGTTTGAATCATAGGAATGCGAGGAATGAGGACATCTTCACTTTTGAAAGGTCCTGTCAAGATTGCTTCTACGACATTGCTCATTATTTTTTTACTGCAAGCCAAGTGCATTGCAAAGCTTTGGCTGGTTGATATTTCGCATCATGATAATTGGCACGCCGATTTTCAATTGCAGTACCTGCGGTGGCATCCCTGGCAGATCGAGTGAATTCAAAAATTCTGTTGGATAATTTACCGCTTCATCTGCTTCCACAACAGTGTCGACGGACTTGTATGTGACTGCCTCACTGTGAATGTTAGACTGAATAATATTGTTAAGTTCGTAGACGTCTTTGTTCTTGGCCGCAAGAATAGCTTGTTCACTCAGCCAATCGTGATTCTTATAATTGGTTTGAATATTGGGAAATAATTTTTCAACCAATTCTTTTTTTGACGTCACTAAATTGCAGAAGTTATGAGGCAATGAAATTCGTCCTGAGGTCAGATCAACCGGCATCTTTCCGTTCCCAATTTCTAGCAATTGATGTGAGAATATCTCAGCTGATCGCATATTTGTAGTTAATTTTAACGTCTTTACGTGTCGCCACAAAGTAGAGTATTTCAGGCAAGCATTTATTCCGTCCGCTGGTGTCGATCGAGGAATTACAAGTAATGTTTG